>JBBPBX010029222.1:0-15068 GCA_038048925.1 Garcialebias charrua | reverse complement strand
TATAGAAATATATAAATAGCGGACATTTGTGCTTTTGAAATTGTGGACCTAAAAAAATTAATAAGCGTTTTAGAAATTGTGGAACTAATTTTTTAATTAGCGGTGCCCACCATTGCCATGCATAGATGACTGAGAGACTTGACCAGCATGTTAAAAAAGGTGTATTGCTGCTTCTGTTCTCTATTATTTGCATTATTTGTTACAAACACATACTCAACTGACAATGCAAATATGGTTTACACAAACAACATCAGCAAACTAATTATTTTCTGTTGGTATATTAATCGACATCAGAAGGCAAACAACACAAAAAGAAATACATATTTGCACTAAGTAGATCTTCAGAGGAGACAATAAATCAGTAATAAATAAATGTAATGTACTGTATTCTGAGCTTCAACAGAAACACAAGTAAGTTTTTGAGCGGGCGGCCGTGGTGTAATGGTAATGGCAGTCGTCCCCCAATCAGAAGGTTGGCGGTTCGAATCCCGGTTCCCCACACCATGTGTCGTTGTGTCCTTGGGCAAGACACTTAACCCCGAGTTGCTCCCGGTAGGACTGGAAAGCACCTTGCATGGTAGTCTGCCGCTACCGGTGTATGAATGTGTGTAGCATTCAATGTGTGCAGCGCTTTGAGATTTTCACTAATGAAAAGCGCGTTATAAATTGAATTCATTATTATTATTATTATAAGTTTGCATGCCAATAAATTTGATTTAACCACCAAAGAAAATTTACACAAACGTGTCAAACTTGTTTTTACTTAAAGGTGCTATGTGTAACTTTCTGTAGAGCACAGAACTTAAAAATATTTTCAACAGGCAAAGCATTCTGATCCCTCCCCCTCAGAGCCATATATGGCTCTGCCCCCCTTGCTCTGCTGAAATTCAAATTCAAGCTCTGTTTTTATTGGCTGATTCAAATTCAAGCTCTGTTTTTATTGGCTGGTTACAAACTCTGTTTTTATTGGCTGGTTAACGGCGGGTCACTCTGTGTTTTTAGTGTTTTTATAAATGCTGATAGAGAAGCAAGGGGACTATAGTTTTTTTCAGAGATTACTTTGTCTAACACCAGTCTGTCAGTAGATAGTGACAGTGAAGAAATATGTTAAAAATATATTGTTAGAAAAGTTACAGACTGCACTACAAAGTTACATAGTGCAGCTTTAATAAAACTAAAGGTGTAATACTGTATTTAGTCCAAGCTGGAACATTCAGTTTGTGATCCAAAAAGATATCTCATGAATTTTGAAGTAAAAGTACTTGATAAAATTATTTCTTAGCACTTTGAACTGCTTCAGTTTGACTTATTCAATTCAACCTTTATTTATACAGGTTTTTCTCATTGAGCCTCGAGGACTCATTTACAAAAGAGACCTGTTTTAAACAAAGAACACAGATGAAATACGAAAAACAATTGAGTCAAATAAAAGCATATAAATGAAAAGTAAAGAAGAAGAAATATAATTAAAACTTTTTTTAAGCAAGCCTATTCTGCCTCCACATGATTTTATCTTTGATCTTGGTTGATATTATTATTGATTTTACTTGATTTTATTACCTGTTTTATTTATTTATTTATTTATTTATTTATTTATTTTTAAGCAGGCCTATTCCGCCTCCACATGATTCTGTCTTTAATCTTAGTTGATTTTATTATTGATTTTACTTGAATTTATCACTTGTTTTATTTGATTTTTGCTTTGTTGCACTTTGTAGCACTTTGAGATTTTTATTAATGAAAAGTGCGGTATAAATTTAATTCATTATTATTATTATTATTATTAAAACTAAACAAAAACAGCTAGATTGTAAAGCAATATAGAAAAGTAAAAAGAGGAAAAGGTCTGCATTGGTTTTTGCCATGAACTTAACAGTTGTTTAAAATCCCTTAGAGAGAGGTCAAGATAGAGAGCTTCAGATCTTTGTGCAAAGTTGTCCAGGATACAGGAGGGGAGTAGGAGAAGGCCCTTTTGCCAAGCTGGATCCACACTGAGGTTACACTGCAAGTAATTATGACCTGAGAGCGCACGCTGTAGCTGCACTCACACAGAGACATGTAGGAGATGTATGAAGGCAGCAGACCAAGAAATGATATAAAGATGAAAATGTACCAGTGGGACAGTCTGAATGAATTTAATGATGACCAGTTAACCAGTGAATACATGGTGCTATGGTGGGTACGATAATCACAGCCAGTTATAAATCTGAAAGTTATGCACCATAACTCATGTTCAGTGAAGGAAGGGAACGAGGTGCAACATATCGCTATGGGAAATTGCGCCTGCACAGTTTTACCTGAAGGAATACAATCACGCCTTTACAGCAGGGGCGTCCTCTGGGTACATAAGCCGCTGACGCCCATCCATCGATCTCCAGAATGCACTTCACCGAGCTTTCAGCATTGAAAGGGCCATGTATGTTGCACCTTGTTCCCTTCCTTCAGGGAACATGAGTTATGGTGCATAAATTTCAGTTCCCTTATCAGTCTTGTCACTTGGTCCAACATATCACTATGGGAACGTAATTCATTCAAGCCCTTGAAATGCTCAGTAAAATGCATGCTAGTGTGAACGTCCGCCTTTATTCAATAGGCATCTCAAGGTTGCTTTCTACTGTGTGTTAGAAAAGACAGCCTGAGTGACATCACACGCAGTAACATCCAAACTGTAATGCTTTGCAAACGTGTTCATTGAACTCCAGTTCGCAGTAGCACAGATGTCTGCAACTGGTACACCCTTGAACAGTGACCATGAGGTGGCCAAGCCCCGAGTAGAGTGGGAACGCACTCCAGAGGGTACTTGTTGACCTTTGCTACTGTACGCCCTTTTAATGGCCTCAGTCACCCAGTGTGAGAGGCACTGTTTTGATAGGGCCTTACCCGTAGCTGGTGCAGCAAAGCACACAAACAGTTGATTTGTTTTTCTCCATTCGGCTGTTCTCTGCATGTAAGTGCTTAAAGCTCTCACGGGGCAGAGAGCCTTCAGCCTTGCCTGTTCCTGAGTGAAGATAGGAGCAGGTGGAAAAGAAGAGAGTTCAAAATCCAGACTTCTGGGGGTTAAAGTCAAAACTTTAGGAATATATGCAGGATTAGGCCTTAGTGTGACCTTTGACCCGTCAGGGGTGAACCTGGTGCACATTGGATGTACGAACAAAGTGTGGAGGTCACCCACACGTTTTGCCCAACAAAGAGCCAGGAGAAGAACGGTCTTGTAAGATAATAAGTCTATCTTAATGTCGCTCAGTGGTTTGAATGGGAGATCACAGAGAGCCCCCTAGACCATGCTAAGATTCCATCCAAGTTTCAAAATCCTGCTGGGGGGGGCTCCTCCTTAGCACGCCCTTCATAAATCCTATTATGAACGGATGCACGCCAGGTGTCCTGTTTCCCTAGCCTTTGTGAAAAGCTGAATTTGCAGAAAGGAACACCTCAATTGTTGAGAAAGAGCAACCTTTCTCCAGCAAGTCCTGAAGAAAGGTGAGGAGCTGAGCCAGGTCACACGAATAAGAAATAATATTTCTTTCTGTGCACCAAGCTTCAAAAATATGCCATTTCCGTGCATAGAGAGACTGTGTTGACATAGCACGTGCATTTTGAATGGTTTTTACCACATTCTCTGGCAGGCCTGAGGCTATCAGTCTGTTCTTCTCCTCCACCAAGCTAAAGTTAGCCGTAGTTCTCAGCCTAATTGGTGAAACTGTTCCTTCTGGTGACGTAGACGGTCCCTGGAGAGGAGCAGGTGGTGGAACCAGCTCTCCCTCAGAGACCCTGATTTCAGTGGTCCTTTGAAGGTCAACCAGGTTAGGAAGAGGACCTTCCCACAGACGTACCTCCATACTATTCTGACCAAGAATGTTTGGAAGCAGAGACAATCTGCTGTCATTATTAGATAAAGGCTGAACAGAAGGTGTACTTTTCCTCCTTTTGTTGCGGGTCATGGGTCGGGGGGAGGCACGTTTTGTAAATGAGCAGATCTCCTGATTCCAGCCCGTCTCCTGTTTGGGCCAGCATAGTGAGCGTGGTCACACCCTGTAGAATCACTGTTTGAGCATGATACATCACCCATTGAAAACAATGGGACAACTTCAGCATTAGAATGAATGTGTGTCACTGGTGTTGGCCTACGGGCTTCTGTCGCGGCACCCCCGTCCCTTACTGGCGTTCGATGAATGAGTGGCCAGGAAGGTGGGTCATCAGATTCTGTCGGCACGTACCTCTGGAGCGAGGACGTGTCACGGGTTTGGTTGATTTGTGTATTCCTGGCTCCGTGGTTTATAACGGAGCAGGGTTGAACACGTGACACCGCTCACCTGCCTCTGTGAGGAGGCACGGGCTTGTTCGCAGGCGCCTCTGTGCTTGTCTGTTGCAGACAGAGCAGAGGCGCCCTGCTGGGGTTTATCAATTAGGTTAACACCCCATGAGCCATGAGGGAAGGGGAGGAAATGGCCCCTACCCTTTATGTCGGTTGGAAGAACAGAGGGGACTGCTCTGCTGATGCTACTGTTGTTCGTTTTTGTTTTGTTTTGTTTTTAGTCAAGAAAACAGAGTCTGTTTTTTTAACTTTATTCGTGCTTATGTGTAGCAACATATTAGGCTTTATGTCACTCACAGCAGAAAGAACATGATTTGTGTCTAAAACAGAATCACCAGCTTTTTGTACCGTGCTACAAACAAAGTCTGTACGTGAAAATATAATTTCCCGTACAGCGTGGGCGGGTGATCGTGTAAAGTTATGAAGTGGACTTGGGTCATCAGGCACACTTCTGTTTGGTGTCCCGGTTTGCAGAGGAGGTTCTGTACCGGTCCGCCTGGCGGGGAACAAATCTGTTCTTACTCCAGGCGTGTTCAGTCCGAGGTGGAGCCGGCGGTGGTCTCTGCCGGTGCTCGACCTCGTACGCCGGCCGCTTTTGCGGTGGGGCACGTGTGGCTGAGTGGTGTCAAGGCTGCGGGGCTCTGCTCCCAGCTGATTCCCTGGGGGGGCGAAGGTTCTCCTGGGGATGCCCACCCGGAGAGCTTCAGCCTGTTTGCGCCTCTGGTCCAGCCTGGTCTGAATTCGATCGAGCGCTTTTCCAAAAAGCCCCGTCGGTTCTATTGAATGGTGGAGAAAAGGAATTTTCTGTCCCTCCGGGAGGTCAGTCAGGGTCATCCATATATGGCGTATTGCGATGACCACTTCAGCCATTCCCTTGCCCTAAGCAACAGCTTCTGTCCCCATCATGCGGAGCACAAAGTCTGTTGCCCTAAGGGCTTCCTCCAGCAGCTCGGCGGCAGCTTGCTTGTCTGTCGTTACCTGGAGCTCTTGTAGTTTTTCAGCCAGGTAAGCTTGCATCATTGCGGACGCGTTCATTGCGCGCGCAACGAGGCCCTGAGCCCTGTAGCACTTCTCGAGCAGAGAGGCAGAGGCTCGACAGGCTTTGCTGGGGAAAGTTGGTTTTGTCCCGGATGACTTGGGAGCCAGATGAGACGCCAACGTGTCCTCAATTTGAGGCACGTTGGCTATTCCCACCTTATCCATCCCGTCCACGTCGAGAAACTGTGAGAGCGGCAACAGCATGGGCGCCCTGGGCTGAGCCCAGGTGCGAGTCAGCTCTGTAAGGAAGTCCAGGAAAATGGGCATCCTTTGCCTCGTGGCGGCTTGCTGCTTTGAATAAAAATAATTTCCTGCCAACCTCGTGACTTGTTGACGAGGTGGAGGCTCCGGCCATGGGATCTGCAGTGCGTCCGCTGCTCTGTGACACAAGTCAAACAGAGCAGGGATGGAAAAGTCCGTCTCAGGGAGCACAGGTACCAGGATGTGGAAGAGGTCTTCTCCCTGTTCCCTGTACCTGACGTCGGCCTCGTCCGCAGAAAATTCACCTGAGGCTGAAATCGAGATCTCGTCCTCGTTCATCATGCCTCGAGTGTCGAAGTCGACAGTTACGTCCACCATGGGGGCCAGCACATCTGGGCTGTCGCCCCATTCGACTCAGGTGCTGTCATCCAAAGCCATGCTCTCGAGCTCCGGGGTAGGAGTCAGAGGCTCAGTGGTGTCCGGGTCTACCGGCTCCGCCACAGCCCCCATAGCCTTGGTGACGAAGTCCACCCGGTGTCTCCTCACCGCCTCCAGCATCTGGCTGCAGTGTGGGCAAAACTCGGGTGCATCCAGCGCCATGTTAATAATAATAATAATAATGAATTCCATTTATAATGCACTTTTCATTAATAAAAATCTCAAAGTGCTAATGTTCGCGTGTAGTATACCCAATCAGACGGGACAGGCCTCATGGGTGTCCGTCGCTGAGAGGGAAAAACTGCATCCACTGGGGCAGGCACGCGAGGTCAGACTCGCCGCTCTGCTGGTCTTTTTTGGAAGTCTTGTCTTTCGCTTTCTTTTCTCCGGAGGCATGTCCGAGATAAGACGAGCGAGTCCTTCCAAGATCCTTTTTCTTCTGATTTGAGACGTCTCCTCCGTCACGTCGCTTTCGCTGGCTAGCCTTGCTACGAGTTAGCAGAGGTAGCGGTGTGAGGCAGTTAGCACCGTCGAGCGAAGCAGTCTGCGGAAAGAGGAGAAGAAAAAACTTAGAGTTTAACACTGGAAATCCCAGGATATTTAAATCAGTACAATCTTTACCAGAGCCCAGCCAAATGGCTCTTTTTTTTAGGAATTTGTAATCCTTGAGTAAGCATGCCTGGAGACTTTTTCCTTCTATGTAAATGTGAAGGCTTTTGTAGTAGGAGAATGCATTTGGGGGGGATATGCTGGGGGACTTGTGTCCATTGTTTGCTAAAGAATGGCAAACATTCCAATCTAATTGGCTTGGCTGATGGCGCTTGTAACAAGCTATGTTTCCATCCAATTTAAATTCGATTTTTGAGCGAATTTTAGAAAATTTCGCTAAAATGTAAATTAAAATTATGAGGATCAGAAGTGTTTCCATTAAACTGGCTTGAAGCGCATCTGCAATGCCACGCAAAGCGTCTCTACGTCAGACGTCAGCGTCATTACGTCACACGTCAGCGCCATACGTCAGACGTCAGCGTTACGCACTTCCACAGTAAACAGGAAGTAGCGTTTGAAAACAGACATCTCGGCAAAATGGAGAGAATATTTCAGGTATGTGTTGCTATCGGGCAAGTTGTATTTATTCTGTCATGCCAACTAGTTTTAGCGATGTTACATGTTGTCCGGAGCGGAAACAGCTGATCAGTCACGTGACGTGAATGTTCGCTGCGGCAGAACTGAGTCGGCTAATCTGTTTCCATCTGTCGTTTAGCCGACTCAGCTCTGAATCGACTCCCCAAAAACTACCTCAAGCGAGCGTATAAACTTTAGAGCGACTTAGAGGAAGTTAACTCGAATTATGCCGTTTCCATTTAGCTTTTCTGATGCGATGCTTCATAATGCGCACCTAGAAACCTTGATGGAAACACGCCTACAGATTCACATGTGGAAAATGTTATGCAGAGACAGGTTGTGTTCTGACATACTGTAAGTGTGATTTTATACAGTACTTACATATACATATATATATANACCTGATGGTCGACGGTGTCAAAAGCTGCTGAGAGGTCTAACATCACCAGCAGAGCAGGGTTTTTTGCATCCAGGGACAGAAGAATGTCATTCTGTACTTTGAGCAGTGCAGATTCAGTGCTGTGACGAGCTCGAAAACCTGACTGAAATTTTTCAAACAGGTTGTTGAGTTCTAGAAAAGATTGAAGTTGAATAAAAACAATCTTTTCTAGGACCTTTGATAGAAATGACAGATGGGAAACTGGTCTGAAATTAGAGAGAGCTGTAGGATCTAGGCCTGGTTTTTTGAGAAGAGGCCTGACCACAGCATGTTTGAAAGCAGATGGCACATAACCTGAAGTTAGACAGCTGTTGATAAATGACAAAACACAAGGACCAATTACATCAAAGGACTGTTTGAACATTTTAGAGGGAATGATGTCCAGAGAACAGTTTGTTGGTTTCATCTGCTGAACCACCTTGGTGAGGTTAGGCAGTGAGACCAGGTCAAATTGGTCAAAAACAGCAGTGGTTATTGTAGACGCACATGATTGGACAGCGTTGGATGGACTGACAATGTTCTGCCTGATAGTCTATTTTGTTGACAAAATAGCTCTGAAAGTCGTCGCAGGTAGACTGAGTGGCAGTTTTCAGAACATTCAGATGGGTTGATGACAGACTGTAGTGTGTTGAAAAGCATCCTCGGCCGGTTGGAGCTTGTGGAGATTAAGTTGGAGAGGTACTGTGACTTGGCCTGTTTAACAGCATTTTGATAATCACAGAGACAGTCTCTCAGTATTCCCTGGGATACATGAAGTCGGTCCCGCTTCCATTTTCGCTCTGCTTTTCTGCAGCGTTGTCGAAGTGCCCGCGTTGTTTCATTGAGCCATGGAGGTGGTTTATTCTTTGAAGAAGCCTGTTTGAGAGGAGCAATGGAGTCCAAGATCGTTGTGCAGGTACGATGGAAGGAGCTGATGAAGTCCTCAGGATGTAGAGATGGGTCCAGGCTGACGGCAGAGCATAACTCGGTGCTCTTAAAGGCATCAGTGAACTAATTTGGGGTTGATGGGGTGATGGAGCGGCAGAGATGTGCTGGTAGAACAGCCTTCGGTGTAGGAGGGGTGGAAAATTCAAATAAGATGGGAAAATGGTCAGAAATGCAGGTGTCCAGGATCTCCACAGCAGATATTTTAAGGCCGTGGGAGATAATTAGGTCCAGTGTACACTGTAAACCCAAATTAGTAATCATTACTAAAGCAGAATGTGGAAAGCGATTGCGAGGGGATCTCCAGTTTTTACAAAATCAAAAACTAAACAAATCAAGCTCTGTTTACATAAAGTCTTGTGTCCAAGATAATCTTGTACTAAAACAACTCAAGTTTTTAAAACCATTGTTTACGAGTAATTAACTCAACCATTAATCATATATATCAGTAATCATTACCCATGATGATCAGTATTTGTTTCTCATGTTTATCAGTATTCATTTCTCATCTTTATTAGTTAGAAATACTACTACTAATAATAATAATAAATTAGATTTTTTAACATTACACAATAATTGTCTGTATACTACCTGTTGTTTCTTACACAAAAAAATGACAATTTAATTTATTTTTCACAAATTTATTGCAAAAATAGTGCAATAGTAACATTTTAAACATGTAAATCTGAGTACACATTTCACCATGTTCAAGAGTTTAAACTTTAGTACAAAACTAAATCTGAGTAAAGTGCTAAGTCAATACAATTCTGCATTTAAGCCTTTACAAAAATGTATTTTCAAACATTTTACCAAATTAACCATTTTACTTTGATAGGTGAAATTAAGAATGTTAATATCTTGTGCAAAGGGGAACATGCATAACATCTTATGATCTGAGGTACCCTTTATCATACAAGGTCAAAGTCAGTGTGGATCCAAAGATGATAAATGTCTGCTAACATCAAGGAAGCATGTTGATCTGTGAAGGCTATCCATGTGCATGTAACAATATTGTGATAAGTTTTCATTCATTCAACCTTTATTTAAACAAAGTCACATTGAGCCTCGAAGACTCAGTTACAAGTGAGATCTGTTGCACAGACAATAAAAGTGGTGAAAAATGACACATAGGAACCCTAACACATTTTTGACCTCTGCTTGAAGGTCAAAAATGTGGTAATGAAAAAGTCTTGCATACAAATTGTCTTTAAAAAAAAGTGTCCGTACAGTTCTTTTATTTGGAAGCCTTAATGATAAAAAATTAAAAAAATAAACATTTAAATAATAATAATAATAATAAAAAAAATTAAAAAGAATCTTTTTTTGACAAAAAAAATAACTAGCATTGTGGCACTAACAATTGTTTAAAACAAGTAATGATGAACAGGAAAGTTTCTGTGAAACAGTTACATTACAACACTTGTTCACATTATGTTTGTATTTGAAAGACAGCTACAAACTAAACTTCAGCAGTAAAACAATAAACTTCTAACTGCTAAATAGGATTTTTTCCCACCTAACCAAAAGTAGAGCACCTGCAGCGTTTTTACACAAGTTGAATTTTCTGTTTGAATTCTCAGCTTCAACTCAATACTTCCCAAATGGGAAAAAAAAATACAGTACCTGTTGAATGAACAGGAGGGTACAGTATTTCTGATTTTCTTTGGGTAGTTTACATGGAGTTCATATGTGAGCCCAAAAAGGAGACTCACAGCTTCTGGCAGGGTCATGAGCTTTTCCACAAAAAATTTCACCCTCATTGACGATGTTCAGGCTCGCCGGGTGAAGATCTGATGTTCAGGCTCGCCGGGTGAAGATCTGATGTTGGGGGTGGGGGGCACCTTCAGGATTCAGCAACAAGGTCCCAACGTCCATTTGGCCAAAGAACTCATCACCATCCTGAAGATAAACAAAAAATAATTGCCATAAATACAACCATTAGGGAATAAAATTGCTGAACTACAACAGACCACCATGACAAAACAGGCATTGTATCAAATACAGTTTATGCCAACATAATGATAACTACTGCTTGGTCAAGCATTTTGAATTTTTCTAACAATAAACATTGTAAAATCAGTACATGTACTGTATTGGTCTAAGGACTATTTGAGAGATCTTCTTGGTCCATTTTGTCACTATTTGACTGAAATAGGAAAACTTCTAAATTGGTTGTTTTTATATAATGATATTATTTAATATGGGACCATCGCAGTCGTCACTGCACATAAACACAGGGTTAGTCAGGGTGTGCTCATGAAGGACAGAATAAAATTCTTGCAGCAGGTCTTTTACCACAATCCTTTAGAATTTCATACAAATTAAAAAAATAAAAAGAAATTACAGTAGTGTGCTGTTCAACTGGAGACCAAATGACCATTAGAATATTATGTGTACCTGCTTATTAGTAAAGTGTGCAGACCAGCGTTTCATCAGAAAGGCTCGGTGGTGATGTCTCCACAATGTCCTCCCTCCAAATGTTAGGTCCACATTGTGTCTTGTCTTCTATTTGGCAGAAAATAGAAGACAGAAAATTGATAGATATGTTGAAAGGAAAAGTCTCATACACACAAACAAAGACACACAATTTGTTTTGACCCAGTATTACCTTCATTTTCTGCAAAAGCTGTGCCAAATGTTCAGCCACGTTGCCCCTCATTTCCATAAGACTGGTGGTGTGATCATGACGGACAGAATAAAATTCCTGCAGCAGGTCTTTTCCCACAATCCTTTAGAATGCATACAAATAAAAAAATTAAAATAAAAGAAAAGAAATTCGTGTACTGTTCAACTGGAGGATGACCATCAGAATAATATGTGTACCTGCTTATTAGTGAAGAGTGCAGGCCAGCGTTTCATCAGAAGGCTCAGTGGTGATGTCTCCACAATGTCATCCCTCAAAATGTTAGGTCCACATTTTGTTTTGTCTTCTGTTTGGAGCACAAATCCAATGTGGAATCCAGGGAATGTAAGACAGAAAATTGATCGATATGTTGAAGGGAAAAGTCTCATACATACAAACAAAGACACACAGACAATTTGTTTTGACCCAGTATTACCTTCATTTTCTGCAAAAGCTGTGCCAAATGTTCAGCCACGTTGCCCCTCATTTCCATAAGACTGGTGGTGTGATCATGACGGACAGAATAAAATTCCTGCAGCAGGTCTTTTTCCACAATCCTTTAGAATGCATACAAATAAAAAAATTAAAATTAAAAAAAAGAAATTAGTGTGCTGTTCAACTGGAGAGCAAATGACCATCAGAATAATATGTGTACCTGCTTATTAGTGAAGAGTGCAGGCCGGCGTTTCATCAGAAGGCTTGGTGTTGATGTCTCCACAATGTCATCCCTCAAAATGTTAGGTCCACATTTTGTTTCATCTTCTATTCGGCGCACAAATCCAATGTGGCGGTTAGACCAAAAAAAAAAAAAAGAGAGAAAATAATAATTTAATGAACTAACACAGAATATAAGCAAAATTCACTGTATCACCAGGAATTATTGTAAGAACCAACAGCCCTTGGTTTGAATAATCCCTGTCGAAGTAAAAAAAAATAATTAAACCATGCGGTAAATTATTCTGTATGCAACAGGAAGCTAGCATAAAGCTAACTGCTAACAGCATTAGCTCTCTGTGAGGGCTCTCTGTGTTTGCTACAGGCATTAACTACCGGTACTAATTCAATCAGTCCCGAAATAACAACAAAGGATGATCAACTACAAAGTACTGTAGCTATAATTTAGGGCAAAAATGATGCAGTTGACACTCCGGTGAAACATTAGCTATCGTTAACATGAGCACACAAAAACGTTATTTTACTAGCAAGTACAATAAAAACGGAATCAAATTTGAGCACTTAACATGTGTCAATAAACTGTTACATCAACCAGACTGACCTGATTTCAGCACTTCGTCACAGTAATGAGATTTTGAAGCAAACAGTCAGGAGAAACATGCACTGAGCTCATGGTTCTTCTTCTTCTTCTATTGAGTTATGGCGGATCGCAAACAACTTAGGTGCATACCGCCACCTACTGTGCACCAGGCAGGTGACGTGTTCACTGACAAGCCCTGCCCCAAACCAGTAAAAACATGTAAATGAGAGGTGTCTGCACTCAGAGCCATTAGTAAAGCAGATACTCAGATTGAGAAGTGTACAATTCACTTATTGTTAGGTAATGGTCCCGCCTTTTGCAAAATAACAAAAAGATTAGTAATAATAGCTTGACTTATTATGTAAATGAAAATTTGGGATAACAGTGCAGATGGTCCCTTCGCCGATGGTCTGCTCGTTTTACGTCTGCCGGCTGCTCTTTGGGAGCGATCGCTAATACACTATAAATGAACTAAAACGTAAAAATAACAATTATACTTTATTTATAAAGCCATTTAAAACAACCACAGCTGCAACAAAGTGCTGTACACATGAAATTAAGAACATTTAAACAAAAGATGAGATGAAATCAGGAAAAACAACCGTCACGTCTTTTATACTGAAGTGGGTTGAGCCTAACCAGGGGTTGCTAGGTGAGGGGCTGGACTCAGGTTTGGGGTGGGTTGTCCTACGGCTTGTGACGTCACAAGCCGCAGGATTTGAAAACGAGACATTTATATCCCTGAAAAATAAATCTACTTAGAGTAAATATACCACTGGGTGCATTTCTTTGGCCCTAGGACTGTTTTTTAAAGAAGTAAATACCCAAAGTAGAGTTAAAAAAAAACATTAAAAAGTGAATTTTGCATCTGTGGTCCCCTTTAAGGAAAAGTTCAACTGAGATGCACCTTTGCTATAATGTCGAGTAGACAAATAATTGTTTTTAGGAGTTAATCTTGTTAAATTTTGACGAATTGCACAGCGAGTCCTCCCTCTGCGCACACCGCTTCCGCAAGTCGATTTTTGAAATGCAGCTGATTTGATCAATACAGTGCATTTATCAAGGAAAAGTTAAAGTGAGACACACCTTTGCTATAAATTCGAGCAAACAAATAATTGTTTTAAAGTGTTAATCTTGTTAAATTCTAGTTAACGTCCTCCTGTACACGCTCCCGCAACCACTATTTGGCAGCCAATCAATTTTTGGCACAACACCAGCCCACATTTCTGGGTGGTCAGCGGTGACACACAATAGATGAGACTTACATAGCAGTGCAACTTATTAATGTTTTTTTTTCTCACTTTACTAGACATTTTTGGACTGATGCAACTTATACAGCAGTGCGACGTGTACGGTGGCAAGTACGGTATGTACTGTATATACCGTATTTTTTGGACTATAGGTCGCACCTTTTTATGTTTTTTTCAAGGCCTGCGACCTATTTATGGATTTTTTTCCATATTTTTAGACCAATTTTTGACTCAGTTATGACTCTTTTTCACTTTAGCAGAAAATGGTGCAGTACCACTTTTGTCCGCTAGGGACGCAGTGCAGTACCACTTCCAGAGGAGTACACCGACCCAAGAAGAAGACAGTTTCCAGCTCATGTGTCCGAAAAAAAGCTCCTCTGCTCGGACTGACTCTGTCGGCCTCCTGGTCTGGATGTATCTTCTGTTAGCTCTGTTTGTTTGCAAGATAAGTCAAGAACCACTCAGCAGATTTTTCTGAAACTTACAGAATGGAATCACAGTGTGGACGTTTACAAGTGAGTAGCTTTATTAGATGTTTGAGATTAAAATAAAATAAAACAATTTTATTAGCATAGCTTCTGTTAGCTTGGGGTTGTATTTATGTTTATGTTATAAATAGCTTCGAAACCAATCAGTTTATATTTTTTCTGCTTACAGAGTGTAATTATAAGGCTTTAATGTACGTTACTATGGTCTTGAGAAAACATTTGACATAAAATTTGATTTTAGCTTCTGTTTACGTTATAAATAGCTTCGAAACCAATCGTGTATATTTATTTCTGTTTACAGAGTAATTATAAGTCTCCAATGTACTTAACTATGTCCTGGAGAAAACATTTGAGATGAGATTTGATTTTTTATTCGTGTTTTCAGAGGCGGACTCGTCTCGTGTTAGCCTTCGTTTTATATCTGTGTACTTCTGTTTACGTTATAAATAGCTTCAAAACCACTCTGTGTATATTTTTTCTGCTTACAGAGTGTAATTATAAGGCTTTAATGTACGTTACTATGGTCTCGAGAAAACATTTGACATAAAATTGGACTTTTTTATTCGTGTCAGAGGCGGACTCGTCTCGTGTTTAGCTTCTGTTTACGTTATAAATAGCTTCGAAACTAATCGTGTATATTTATTTCTGCTTACAGAGTAATTATAAGGCTCCAATATACTTAACTATGTCCTGGAGAAAACATTTGATATGAGATTCAATTTTTTATTCGTGTTTTCAGAGACGGACTCGTCTCGTGTTAGCTTCTGTTAGCTTCTGGCAGACATTAGCAGCAGAGCTAAACACTCGGTCCATATTGCCGGGTTGACTCAGCGGTCACGCGGCGCGTCAGCGGTAGATGACACGTTATGTCGGCGGTGACGTAGATGCGACCTATACACCGGTGCAACCTATTTATGGATTTTTCCAATTTCTTGGCAATAATTGGACACTGCGACCTATATTCCGGTGCGACCT
>JBBPBX010029221.1:0-30434 GCA_038048925.1 Garcialebias charrua | reverse complement strand
CTTGTTAACACCTGTAGCTAATCATCATTGCACGTAGGCTCTCACACTGGTTTATCCATCCATCCATCCATCCATCCATCCATCTTCTTCCGCTTATCCGGGGTCGGGTCGCGGGGGTAGCAGCCTAAGTACTGGTTAGACACTGGTTTATGTTAATTTAAATCACTCCTTGGTCTGCTACTTTCTTATACCTCCCCCCACATGTCACATTGTCAGTGCAGTTACGGCGTGTGCTCTCAGGCCATCATTTCCTGCAGCGTTCCCTCATTGCAGACTGAACTTGGCAAAAAGGCCTTTTATTTTTCTGCTCCCATAACCTGGAACACCTTGCAACAATATCTGAAGCTGTCCGCTTTGATTTCATTGAAGGATTTTAAGCATTTGATAATGTCAGTAGAGATATCAAAGCAAATGTGTTTGTTTTTAATGCTGGTGAAGATTCTCAGTCGTCCAGGACATGATAAAATCAAAAAAGGCGTTCAATACAGGATCAACTGGACTTTATTTGTTGCAGAAAACGTTTCGACTTCTGTCCAGAAGTCTTTTTCAATTCTGAATGAATGGAAGCTGTGAGAACGAGAAGTTTTATACAAGCCACGCACCAACATATGAAATTGGAAACTGAAATAACACCACAAAATACCTAACATGCCCATTCTATTTAAATTGACAAAACAACACATCACACCTGGGGGTTTGTAACACATACATGTAAATTGAAAGATCACACCTTAACAGTAGGAGGTTCCCTTGAGGTCTCTGGTAGAAGACACAAAACTGTATGTAAATTGACAAAAAACACCTCCCAAACAACAACAGAGGCTACTCAGAGAAACTTTGTTAGTCTAATTTACAGACAAGACATCCCTGCTCCCATCCAGTGTAAAACGTTTCGGAATCAAATCCAAAACTGAGTTATAAGTCTTAGAAAGTTGAAATCTCAGACCTCCTCCTCTGTTAAGAGAAGGTTTTTCTCTCTTAACATACAAAGCTTCCTTCACCCCCCTCTCAAACCATCTGTGCTCTCGGTCCAAAATTTGAACATTCTGGTCCTCAAATGAGTGACCCTTGTCCGTGAGGTGGAGGTGAACAGCTGAGTTTTGTCCAGAGGAGGTAGCTCTCCTATGTTGAGACATTCTTTTGTGGATAGGTTGCTTCGTTTCTCCGATGTAACGGTCTGAGCAGACTTCGCTGCACTGGACTGCATAAACCACACCACTCTGTTTGTGTGTGGGGGTTTGGTCTTTAGGGTGGACCAACCTCTGTCTGAGAGTCCTGCTAGGTTTGAAATGTACTGGGATGTTGTGTTTGTTGAAAATCCTTCTGAAATTCTCTGAGACTCCAGCAACATAAGGAATGACAATGTTTTTCCGTCTGTTAGACTTTTTCTGTTCATTATTGTGTTTAACAGATTTCCTTGCTGACTTGACAAAAGCCCAGTTGGGATATCCACATGTTTGCAGAGATTTTTTGATGTGTTTCTGTTCCTTTTCCTTCCCTTCTGTCTTTGTGGGGATGTGTTCTGCCCGATGCTGTAAAGTTCTGATGACAGAAAGTTTGTGCTCCAGTGGATGGTGAGAGTCGAACAGGAGATATTGGTCTGTGTGGGTTGGTTTTCTGTAAACTTCAATGTTGAGACTGTCATCTCCCTCCATATGCACCAAACAGTCCAAAAAAGGCAGCTTATTGTCGTTAGCATCCTCTCTGGTGAACTTGATGTTGTTATCAACAGAGTTAATGTGTCTGGTGAACGCTTCCACCTCCCTGGCTTGGATTTTGACACAGGTATCATCCACGTATCTGAACCAATGGCTTGGAGTTGTCCCCTCATAGGAGTTTAGGGCTCTCTGTTCCACTTCCTCCATGTAGAGGTTTGCAACAATGGGTGACACTGGAGATCCCATGGCACAGCCGTGCTTCTGTCTGTAAAAACTGTCATTGAACTTGAA
The DNA here is from genome assembly GCA_038048925.1 of Garcialebias charrua. NCBI lineage: Eukaryota > Metazoa > Chordata > Actinopteri > Cyprinodontiformes > Rivulidae > Garcialebias > Garcialebias charrua. Next base: position 28,485 of record JBBPBX010029221.1, on the reverse strand, counting down.
ATAAGTGGTGGAGAGGCAGAGATCCAGCAGGGTGCAGATGTGGTCTGGGGTTAAGTTGGTCCTTTTGTCCAAATCCTTGTCCTGTAGAAGTCTTTTTTTGACAGTTTCTATTGCTTCAGAAATGGGTATGCATGTGAACAGAGAAGTCACATCATATGATACAAGAGTTTCTCCCGGGGTCAGCTTCAAATGTTGAACTTTGTTGGTGAAATCAATGGAGTTTTTAATATGATGAGGTGTGTTACCAACCAGAGGAGCTAAAATACCAGCCAGATGTTTAGCAACATTGTATGTCACTGAGTTCATGCTGCTCACGATGGGTCTGAGAGGTGTACCTTCTTTGTATACACAAAGTACACAAAATACAAAAATAGCACAAACTTTCTGTCATCAGAACTTTACAGCATCGGGCAGAACACATCCCCACGAAGACAGAAGGGAAGGAAAAGGAACAGAAACACATCAAAAAATCTCTGCAAACATGTGGATATCCCAACTGGGCTTTTGTCAAGTCAGCAAGGAAATCTGTTAAACACAATAATGAACAGAAAAAGTCTAACAGACGGAAAAACATTGTCATTCCTTATGTTGCTGGAGTCTCAGAGAATTTCAGAAGGATTTTCAACAAACACAACATCCCAGTACATTTCAAACCTAGCAGGACTCTCAGACAGAGGTTGGTCCACCCTAAAGACCAAACCCCCACACACAAACAGAGTGGTGTGGTTTATGCAGTCCAGTGCAGCGAAGTCTGCTCAGACCGTTACATCGGAGAAACGAAGCAACCTATCCACAAAAGAATGTCTCAACATAGGAGAGCTACCTCCTCTGGACAAAACTCAGCTGTTCACCTCCACCTCACGGACAAGGGTCACTCATTTGAGGACCAGAATGTTCAAATTTTGGACCGAGAGCACAGATGGTTTGAGAGGGGGGTGAAGGAAGCTTTGTATGTTAAGAGAGAAAAACCTTCTCTTAACAGAGGAGGAGGTCTGAGATTTCAACTTTCTAAGACTTATAACTCAGTTTTGGATTTGATTCCGAAACGTTTTACACTGGATGGGAGCAGGGATGTCTTGTCTGTAAATTAGACTAACAAAGTTTCTCTGAGTAGCCTCTGTTGTTGTTTGGGAGGTGTTTTTTGTCAATTTACATACAGTTTTGTGTCTTCTACCAGAGACCTCAAGGGAACCTCCTACTGTTAAGGTGTGATCTTTCAATTTACATGTATGTGTTACAAACCCCCAGGTGTGATGTGTTGTTTTGTCAATTTAAATAGAATGGGCATGTTAGGTATTTTGTGGTGTTATTTCAGTTTCCAATTTCATATGTTGGTGCGTGGCTTGTATAAAACTTCTCGTTCTCACAGCTTCCATTCATTCAGAATTGAAAAAGACTTCTGGACAGAAGTCGAAACGTTTTCTGCAACAAATAAAGTCCAGTTGATCCTGTATTGAACGCCTTTTTTGATTTTGTTTTTAATATTTTACCTTGTTTTATATGGCATCATGACTGTGTTAATAACTTATTTGATTTAAGTTGTTTTTATGTTGAATTATTGTTCACTGTACCTTATAGGTTATCCATCTAAAACAGGTCTCTCTTGAAAATGAGTCATTGTGACTCAATGAGACTAACCTGTATAAATATAGGTTGAATTGAATAATCAGCCAATCACGTTGCAGTAAATCAGTGCAATTGCTAAGGTTAAACCTTGCATCAGAAGGTGGAGGAATGGGGGTTTAAATTAATTTGAACATGGCATGGTGGTTGAACTGGTGCAAGTATTTCAGAAACTGCTGCTCAACTGGGATTTTCACACATAACAATCTCTGATGTTTGCAGAGAATGGTTCAAAAAAGATTTATGTAAAAAAAAAATCCAGCGTGCAGTGTGGACAAAAATCTCTTGTTGATGTCAGAGGAGAACTGGCAGACTGGTGTGAGAAGACAGAGAGGCAACAGGAGCTTAAATAACCACTCGTTCCAACCAAGATCTGTAGAATATCATCTGAATGCACAACATGCCAAACCAGATGGGCTACAGCAGGAGACCACACCAGGTGCCACTCCTGCCAGCTGAGAACAGGAATACGAAGCTAGCGTTTGTAAGGACTCACCAAAATTAAAGAACAAGAGCTTGGAAAAACATGCCTGGGCTGATGAGGCTTGAGTTCAGCTACAACATTCAGATGGTAGTGTCAAAATTTGGTGTAAGACATGAAAGCATGGCTCCTTCCTGTCTTGTTTCAACACTTCGGGCTGTTGGTGGTGTTGAGGTGTGGGGGATTCTTGGCTCCAGTGCCACCAGATCTCAGTCCAAGTACCTTTTGGATGTGGTGGAACAGGGGACTCACCTGACAAATCTGCAGCAATGATGCTATCATGTCAATATGAACCAAAGTCTCACCTTGTTGTTTCTTTGCTACAGAGAAATAGGGCAGTTCTGAAGGCGAATGGTGTCCACCCTGCTAGGTATACAACTTTGCCCTAGGTTTGATAAGATCGTCCTAAGGGAGGCAGCAACAATGGAACTCTGTCACAGAGGCTGTCCATGCACATTTTAACATGTCACTCACACACGGCACTACAAAACACATCATGCTAACCTATTGCAGGAATTCCCTGCTGAAACAAATCCATGATAGTGAAAAATGTTGCCTTAGGAGGGGATCGTATCAACAGCTCAGTAAGGCATGCTGAACTCATTTCATGTGTCAACATTTGGCAGCCGTGTGAGTTGAGAGTACAGTATTGATATTCAAGAAACTGTCATGAAGATGCGTTTGTGTGTCTTTTCAGGCATGTACATTCCCAGCTGCGATGAGGACGGCTACTACAGGAAAGTGCAGTGTGACCAGAGCCAAGGGGAGTGCTGGTGTGTCGATCATCACGGAGAGATGATGGGCTCTAGGATCCATGGCAACCCCGAGTGTGGTAGGGGGATGACATTTAGGAAACAAACAATTATTGTGTGCTATATTCAAGATTCAAAGCAATAAAGCTGCCAGAGTTCTTTCATGCTGGTGAAGATTCTCAGTCGTCCAGGACATGATAAATCAAAAAGGCGTTCAATTCAAGATCAACTGGACTTTATTTGTAACAGAAGACGTTTCGCTTCTCATCCGAGAAGCTTTATCAATTCAATATTCAATATTCAATGTGTTCAATATTCAATATTTGAATTGATAAAGCTTCTCGGATGAGAAGCGAAACGTCTTCTGTTACAAATAAAGTCCAGTTGATCTTGAATTGAACGCCTTTTTGAGTTCTTTCATGTTTGTTTTTATTGGTTTATATTTGAAAAATGTTGTGGAAAGATAAAACAATATATCAGCCCCAGTAGTGTAGAGGAGTGTGTTTTCCTGCCTTTTTTATTTAAAGACACAAAACATTTGCAGAACAACAGGATACGTCAGTATAACTTCAAACAATGAACTAGAACTGCGAGCAGATAGTACTGAAGCCCAAGCAACTTTTTGACTACCGGTAATCTGAAGGCTGGTCTTCAAGAGACAACAAGGCATTTCTTTTTCTTTTTTTTTTCTAATTTCCTTTTATAGATGGCCTCCCTTCTCACCTTATAGCCATCCTCTTCACACCATTATGAAATATATATTTTTTTTTAATAGGATAGAAAGAAAGGAAAGACGGAAAGCAAGACCACAAAACATGACAAATACACACAGAAAGCACAAGGCAAACACACCCAACCGCCGCCCACAAACCTGCAAAGAACATGACAGAACACAATAACAAAACACATATGTATAAAAATACTTAGAATATTCATGGCTTTGCAGTAGATTTCTATAAATATATACTGTACACAGTATCTATACCTACATACATACACACACAACAAGGCATTTCTGACGAGATGTTTCATGTTTTTTTTTTCAGTGAGAAAATTATATTTTAAATCAAGTAATTAAAGTAATACATATCCATTGCCACATTACTGTACATGCCAAAGTTTTAAACAAATGTTCTCACATGATTTAATAGCACTCCAATTATGTCTTGGGGTTGCATCTCATCCCCTACTGTGCTCTGTTAGTTGTCCAGGGATAATTCCCAGTTAGTATTACACCACTTTTTAGCTCAATATTCATCAAATTGACTGAGCTATAGATATTTTTTGTGTTTACTATCTAGCTATGGCGACAATCTTGAATTGCGTTGACTCCAGAATTTGAGAAATGGTAGATGTGCATCCAATGATTCATTTCTGAGACTTTTAGCAAACTCCATCCAGATATACATGAAATATTTCGTTGACAGACTAACACACATCCAAAGATACAAGCAATTATATTATTGCCTGCTACCATGAAAGGGAGGCTATAAGGATTAAAGAACTCTAACAGCACCTCCATCCATATATCTCCTCTTTGGCCTTCTTCTTTGTCTTTCGTCTGGTAGCGGCATTTCTAACATCCTTCTACCAATATACCCGTCCCTCCTCTGGACATGCCCAAACCATCTAAATCTGGCCTCTCTAACTTTATATCCCTGTCGCTGAACCTGTGCTGTACATCTCATGATCTCATTCCTAATCTTATCCATCCTTGTCAAGCCCAAGGAGAACCTCGACATCTTCAGCCCTGCCACTAGTTCTTTCTTTATGTCAGTTCCACTGGCCACAGTACTCTTTTGCATATTTTTCTTTTGACGTTTGCTGTCACCCTTTCATCACAAATTATACCTGAAATCTTTCCCCATACATGCTACCCTGCCTGGTCTCTCTTCTTCACCACACACTGGGTTTTCCTGGACAGTGGACCCCAAGTACTTGAAGTCCTGCACCTTTGTGTCTTCTGCTCCTTGTAGCCTCATTGTTCCATCTGCCTCACTCTCATTAACACAAATTGATTCTTTCTTGCCACCACTGTGTTCCTTTTCTTTCACGTGCATACCTCCACATGTTTAAGTTCTCTTCCACTTGCTCCCTGTTTTCACCACAGATTACAATATCCTCTGCAACATCAGAGTCCACAGACATTCTTGTTAGTCTGTCCATCACCAGAGCAAACAAGAAGGGGCACAGTGGCGTTCCATAATGCAGTCCCACCTTCACCTTGAAGCACACACACACACACACACACACACACACACACACACACACACACACACACACACACACACACACACACACACACATTCAGACCTGTCATTCTCCATGACCACTGGTGGAGTCTCCCAGTTTAAGTGGAAAACCTCCAGTCTATAGTGTGCCCAGATGTTCCTAACCAGCTGGAATAATTTCCAGGAGCATCTGTGTTCAAACTGGGTAATGCTTTCAAAATAAAAGCTGACATTTTATATGTGTTCAGAAGTTTTCAATGTCGACCCCTCCACCAGCAACAATTGGTTCACCAATGTTCCTGTCACCGAGGGATTTGAGTAGTGAATGCTTGAAGTTTTTGAGATGAGTGTTTTTCTGGAATGCATTTTGACGTGGCAACCAATTTTTTGTGATTTAAATAACATGAAAGATAAGTAACACGCCAACTTCCATTTTGATGTACTGTATAGATGCATCTGGGTGTAAGAAATGTCCCTATCAAAAATTGGGTTATCTATCCATCTAACTTCGTTTAACGTCCGAATCGGTAAAACGGACATCTAACTTCGTTTAACGTCCGAATCGGGAAAACGGACGTTAAACGAAGATAGATAGATAGATAGATAGATAGATAGATAGATAGATAGATAGATAGATAGATAGATAGATAGATAGATAGATAGATAGATAGATAGATAGATAGATAGATAGATAGATAGATAGATAGATAGATAGATAGATAGATAGATAGATAGATAGATAGATAGATAGATAGATAGATAGATAGATAGATAGATAGATAGATAGATAGATAGATAGATAGATAGATAGATAGATAGATAGATAGATAGATAGATAGATAGATAGATAGATAGATAGATAGATAGATAGATAGATAGATAGATAGATAGATAGATAGATAGATAGATAGATAGATAGATAGATAGATAGATAGATAGATAGATAGATAGATAGATAGATAGATAGATAGATAGATAGATAGATAGATAGATAGATAGATAGATAGATAGATAGATAGATAGATAGATAGATAGATAGAACCCAATTTTTGATAGGGACATTTCTTACACCCAGATGCAACTATACAGTACATCAAAATGGAAGTTGGCGTGTTGCATATCTTTCATGTTATTTAAATCACAAGGCTTACGTATATACTGTATATTGATATGTGGCAGCCATCTTGGATTTTGATATAGCAACACAACTTTGAAAGGAAACTTTGTTATGACTAGTTGAAGTCAAACACCAAAAAGGAAGTCATTGCTTGCTTTACAAGTTAGCCAACTCACAAGGTTTACACAAACACACACACACACACACACACGCGTGCACACACACATAAAATATATACAAGACACTATATACTACATATACTAGACTAAAGCCTACATATACTGTTCAGTATAGACTATAAACATATACGTATACAGTAGTATTACTTGAGCTTCCCCATGTCTGCCTACATCTTGGGTCCAACCCAAGACCCGATTGTGTTAAGTATGCTATCTAGTTGGTGAGTTTGATTAGTGAATGAACTTCAAACCTTTGTGAAAAAGTCTAAAGTAATTTTCTCAAACTTTGCATTGTAGCCCAAATTTTTGGGGAGGGGCAGAAATAGGCGAGGCCAGGAATTGTGAAGAAATAAGCTAATAAATTGTGCGACCTCCAGTTTAAAAGTTAGAGGACCAAATGCAAACGGTTTAATGATAGCGCCCCCTATAGGTAAACATGCCTGAGTATTTTTCTATGCCGCACAGTCACACGCAGGCCATAGGTATCACCAAGTCATTATCATTGTGTTCTGGGCTACAGTATGACTTAACAAAAGAAAAAAGAAAACACTTCCATGTTCCAGGGGTTCATGGAGTAGGGTTCCATGTTCTGCTGGTTTCCCTATACCTCTTCTGGCTTGGACCTCTAAGTAGAAGGTTACAAATGTCTTATCATTAAATCTTAGCAAACAGTGTCAACAGGAACATCTGTGTTTCCTTTTCCAGATGACGTAGATGGATATTCTGGAGATTTCGGAAGTGGAGTGGGATGGGAGGACGAAGAGGAAAAAGAAGCAGAGGAAAATGTTGAGGAAGCCGAGGAGGAGGAAGAGGAAGAAGGTGAGGCAGACGATGGAGGATACATCTGGTAGAAAAGAGTGGGGTATCATATTGGACTAGGGGATGACTTTGTGATGCTGGGCAGGTGATGTAACAAAGTGGAGCAGTTTATTATAGTTTTTTTATTTTATTTTTATTTTAGATATGTGTACTTGCTTCTTTTGAGCTCCTGTTTTTTGAGCAACAGAGCTGTGTTTTCTCTGTCCTGAAAAGAGGTAGCCACTGACTTGTGCGCTATACGTATATAAAGTCCGTAAAAAACTTTGTATCTTGTTTTACCATCATCTATGCATATGGAGATTACAAGTAATTTAGTATTGTATAAACAGTCACTCAAGTACTAGAGCTGGTGTCCCACTTGGACGAAGTGTTTGAATGTGAAACTAACAGTTTGACACTTTAGGAGATAAGCTTACCGTACATGTACATACTGTATATGTTTTCTTGATAAGGATGATCAATACCAAGCTTGAGCAAATATGAGCGAACAGCAGCAGAGATGGATAGCTCCACTTTACCTAAACACTTGAGGCAATCAGTTTCTTTGCTTTGTCTCAAAAGGTTTTTACAAAACATATAAAGCTTTAGTGTGAAAACAACACATTTTAAATAAGTGTTGTGTGTCAGATCATACCACACCAACGGGGAAATAAATCATCCAACAGGCAATACCTCTAAAAATAAAATGTGTTGTTTTGAATAATTTATATAAAGTTATAAACAATATGTATTTACTGAGCTTTGTTTTAATAAGGCTCCACCACAACAGAAGAACCACCAACTGTTAAAGTGAAAAACAGTTTAAATATACTATTTTCTGCCCGTAAACCTTTTGTTCTGGCAGATATGAAGATGCTCCTTTGACATCTACTTTAGCAATCATCAACTGGTGGTTCACAGGCCATATCTGGTTAGCAACATCATTCCATTTTGTCCATAAATTAAAAATTGTTTGATCAGGTCCAGCTCAGAGACCAGCACCAACGTGGAGCTTTGGATTAGCACTGGGGTTACTACTAAGTATTATTGATTTTGGCTTACCTACCATTGTTGAGTTTTCTATGATTAAAGTCAACTGCAGGTGTGTTAATTATCAAAATGATGTTTTAATAAACATTCATGCCTAAATGCACCTACCTTCAATTATGGGCGCCTGATTTTATGATGAAATGGGGAAGCAGAATCAAGGATGTAAAAATCTAAGTACCGGTACTGACTGGGTCAACATCAGACATTAGGCAATCGTACAGCAGGGTATGCTTGGTTGGTGTACTGTATTGGAAACTGCATTGGGCCTATACAGTAATTGAAAAACCAGGAATACGAAATCAGATGTAGAAAATTACAAAATGTTTGCTTCAAGGCCTTTATTTGATTTGATCCATAATCAGAAGAAGATGCAACCTTTTTTTTAGTTGTTGTAACTTTAAAAAACCTTTCCCCATCTCCCCAACTGACTGCTGTCTGATTAGTGAACTATGATGTAATTGAGTTGGATTGAACCATCTAAAAACTGATGGAAGAAGGTGTAGAATATAAGTAATTTTTTAAAACAAACTTTTAAGTTTGTAACTAAGAAAATTACATTAGAATCAATAAGCAGTGCAGAGTACAGTATACGAGCTTTGCTTCTAGTTCTGGAAGTGACGTTTCCAAGTTTAAAAAAAATGGAGGAGCAACTACCAGTACTCCATTTGCTCCACTGAAAGGTGCCTTTGTCAAGATTAACGTGAAACAAAGCCAGTCCTACAGCTTTAGGTGATTTTCTTCACTTCTTCAGTCTTCTCACTCAGACTTGTTTCTTATTTGTTATATCCATTTAATTAAGTTATTTTGCATAAATTACTTCTAAATAAATTAAACTCCATGGCCAATTTAATCTATTCATGCCATCAAAAATAAAATAAAATAAACAGACCAGTGACAGATGCTAATGAAAGGAGAGCTTAGAAAAAAAAAATTGGAGCCAAGACTTGTTAAAGACCCCTAATCTAGTCAATATAATGCAGCACCCTCATATTGAAGCTATTTTTCAGTAGCAAAAATAAAACTGCCCAGTAACAGCTTTGGGAACCTAACAAAGAGACAAAACGCCCCAGATTCGAATTCACAAGTCATCCACATGCTACGCTTGAAAAATTCTTATTATTCCATCTCAAGAGCTTGAAAAATTCTTATCGTTCCATCTCAAGAGATTTGGCTGCGGGCGTTCAGGGATCACCGTCCACAGCACATCTCAGATTCTGTCTGTGGTGCATGCCAGTGGGTCAGACATGGCTTATTAAAGGCTGCTACATGATTTGTTCCCATTTAAGTCTTTAAAGCCTGAAAACATCAAAATAAAAGACTGAACGTAATTATTTATACTGTATCTGGTTTTAATGTTTATGGTTTTACCTGTACTTGCTCTATAGCAAATTTTAATCAAAGTGTGGTGCACAACTTGCCTTTTTTAATTCACTCTCAATAGCATCCTTTCAAACATTATAAAAGCTTCTGAAACAAAGTGCTACAATGTCAATAAATATCCAAACTGCAGTTGAGGATAACCCAAAGAGCAAGGACATTCTTTAGTTAATGGCTTCCAAAATGAAAAACACTTACATTTCCATAATAGCTATGCGAAGAACTAAAGCTTCTAAAATAAGAAATATCAATTTCTAACTTAGGTTCAAAACATATAATCATATTTGCTAAATTGTCAAACTGTTCCTTCACAGCAGTTCTGCTAATTAGTATTTTAAACTTGATTCCATACATAAATACAACGTAGAAGAACCGTCAAACAAGAGTAGATTTCAGATTCCTTCGAGTTTTAAGCTACTTTTATGACCGCAGTCCACAACAGCTCATGTAAAGACATCAATGTTTTCTGAATTAAACAATCTCTCAACCATGCAGGACTAACGTGCTTTTCTAGTATAAGGACTCAAACTGCACCCACTTTAGATGTTGCTACCCTTCTGCTGAAGCTGAAATTCTGTCACGAATGTGCCACGATTCTCTTTTGTTTTTGTTCTGGGTTTTCAACTTGAAATACTGTATTTTGTGTTTATAAAGGAAAAGATATATATATGTGCATTACTTGAAGTTCTTTATGTGTACTTGAATTCACACTGTACTTTTTTCTATGATAATGTTGTTGCCATGTTGTCAGTCATGCTATCCATAGGCCAGATGTTTGATTTAAGTATTGCATGTTAGTAAGAATGTACTTCTTTGCTGAGCACTTTACTAATAAAGGCATTGGAGCCAAGACGTGTGCTGATTTCTTTCTATTTTTGTTAAGATTCCAAGAACAGAAATGGTCAACACACCAGAGTATTGTGTAGTTTTAGGCGATATTACTGATGCAAATTTTTGTTTTAAAGTAGATTTATTTGTCCCCACTGTACAAAGGTGATAAGATACGGAATATTGATTTGTATTGTAATGCATATTTTTATATGAATACTACCACAGCCTACCAAATGTTCCTGTTAACATATTAAGCTCTCCTACTTGTGAAATAAACCACTTTTGGAGCCTGCAGAGGAACAGAAACAAGAAAATTTAGAATTTCATGATCTGTACAGGGATATATCAGTGCTCGGCTGTCACCTCACTCCGGCAGTAAAATGACAGCAGTTGCTTGTCAAATTAAACCGTTTCCTGATCGATCAATGTGACATCATCTGAGACAATAGATCAGAAATCAGCTAATGGCTGAATCAACAGCTGTCAAATTTTGCTTCGTGGGAGAGTGCAAAGTAATAAGTTTTCAGAAGTAATTTACTGTACATGAAACTGTCCTATTCATGAAAACTGAGTTAATTAGGTCCAAACTTAAACAATCTTAAGAGCTTTTGTAAACTCTCAAAGTAAAGAGAAATCCCACATATGAAAGATAAAAATCCATAATTCTGTGTGGCTGTGAAAAAAACAGACAAAACAAGCAGTAATGCTAGCATACTTGCTTTATCATATTTGGATCTTCTAAATGAACATTTTCTTTTTTTGGGGGGGAGGGTTTTGTTTAGTAAGTCAGGCCTTTTTAAAACACTATACAAACAGTAATAGTGCTGGCTCAAATGATGCATAGGAATTTACTGGTACAAAATATAGTCCAAATTTGAAAAAAACCCAAAAAAAAACATGCATACCACTTTAATTAAACCACTTTTGTGTATAAAATATAATTCTGTAGCTCATCTTTTTTTTAATCCACACATAACACAAAATATAAACTAAATATTACCCTGTTAATATAAGATGCAAAAAAAGTTAACATTTTTTCCATGTCTTTTTTTTTCAAGTTGTTAAATAAGCTATTTTAAACAAGTCAGTTATTTTATAAATGCATTAAACATTTTCAGATTTTTTTTTTGCTGAAACAGACAAAAACTTTTATTTCCCCCCTCAGCATATATGTCTTTTAAAGTGCACTCATATATTTTCAGATAATTAAAAAGTACATTAGCAGCACTTAAAACTTGTCAGTACAGTGAAAAATACCAGCTATATATAATTAACCATTAAATGTTGACTCTTATTTAAATTATTGCCACTTCAAATTGAACTTTAATCCATGATCGGTTCAAGTAGGACCGTAACTCACAGCGAGCAGCATTTTATATGTTTGAAAAAAGTAAAGAGCGCCTCTTCGACTCTCGCACACGGCAGGGTAAGATTGTCTCTTCTCCAATAAAATGGGCTCTAGTTTATTGCTTTATGACATTTTAAGGGCAAGCCATTATTACTGCCATAAAGAAACAATAGAACAAGGCTGAGCTCTGCAGTTTGCCACTGAACTCAGGGTTTTCTCTTTCCGTTCTCAAAGTCAAACACAGAAAGATGCATTTTTGTTACAATGTCATAAAGAGTGGTTCAAAAACAAAAATCCATTAAGAAAGAAACAAAATCTGTAATTTTTTTTCCCTCATATTCATTTGCACTTTAATATAAAAAATGTATGAGCAAAACTCGTAAACAACTGCCAGCTATGTGTTTGTTTACCTACAAAAAAATGTGCAAAGCAACTATAAAAATGGATCAAGAAATCCAAGAATTTTGATGTATTTGTACATATTTATACTCAGAATTGTTTAGTAAAATTTGCAGCTAGGTTTTAAAAACCATAAATTTGAAAAAGTGGTTTATTTGCTCTTAATGGTGGTGGCTCCTCAGATTGATGGAAGTCCTTTGGATGAAGGACGAAACGTCTCAAGAAAAAGAGAAAACGTCCAGATGACCTGACTGAACTTTGTTGGGTTTATTTTAGGGATGCACAATATTATTGGCACAGTATTAGCCGATATTAGCGATAAAGTTTCCACCAAAATAACTTCCACAATTCCTTTCAAAAAGTTAATCTTTAATAGATGATAGATTCGGGGCCCAAAAATTCGGATACTGTGAAAACATCAGCCCACTGCTCAGTTTTTGCAGAAAAAAAGAGAAATAAATAAATTATGATCACAACAAATCAATCAAAATATGGTACTTTCAAAACAATAGGTCAATCTTCAATACTTGGTTGGGAATCCCTTTAATCACTGCCTCGATGCGACGTGGCATTGAGGCAATCAGCCTGTGGCATTGACTGGGAGTTATGGAAGCCCAGATTTCATTCATGCTGTCAGCTCTTCTTTGTTGTTGGGTCTGGTGCTCCTCATTTTCCTCTCGAGAATACCTCATGGATTCTCAACGGGGTTTAGGTCCGGCCAGTTGGCTGGCCAGTCAAGAACTGTAGCATGGGCATCAAACCAGGTTTTGGTGCTTCTGGCAGCATGGGCAGGGACCAGGTCCTGCTGGAAAATGAAATCTGCATCTCCATACAGATCCTCAGCAGAAGGAATCTTGAAGTTCTCTAAAACATTCTGGTAGACTGTTGCAGTGACCTTGGATTTAAGAAAGCAGAGTTTACCAACACCTGCACCGGACATTGCACCCAAATCATGACTGACTGGATATTTCACACTGGACCTCAAGTAGTACGGGCTCTGTTCTTCAACCTTCTTCCTCCAAACCCTTGGACCTTGATTTCTGAATGAGAGGTACACTTTACTTTCATCGGAAAAGAGGACAGAGGAACCAGACAGTTGTAGCCCATCTCCCGGATGCGTTTGAATGTGGTGGTTTTTGAAGCTGTGACTCCCGCCTCATTCCACTCTTTCTGGATCTCTGCCAGATTCTGGAATATTCTCTGTTTAATAATCCACTGAAGCCCAAGGTCATCTCTTTTTCTGGTACATCTTCTCCTGCCACATTTTGCCCTTCCATAGACTTTCCATTGATATGCTTGGACACAGCACTCTGTGAACAGCCAGCCTCCTTAGCTATGAACTTTTGTGGATTACCCATCCTATGGAGGGATCAATAATGGTCTTCTGGCCTGTTGTGTCTGCAGTCTTCCCCATATTCAACCGAACTGAAGCAATTTAATGACACCTGGGGAAACCTGTGCAGGTGCTTTGAGTTTAGTAGATGATTAGTTTGTCAAACTAAGTTTAAAACATTCATGTCCTGCAAAATTTGGGCTGATTTCTTCACAGTACAGTATTCTAATTTTTTGAAATCCTGTTTTCATAGGTTTCATGAGCTGGAAGCCCAAATTATGAAAAAATGAACAAATAAATACTTGAAATTATTGAAATTGTTGGCCGTGAATATATCATCTATTAGAGATTAACTATTTGAATGGAAATGGCGCTGTTTAATTTGACATTAAACGTAATCTAAGTTGAAGTGTTACATCATTTTCTGCCTCTTTTTGGCATCTGCATTTGGTAGCAGGCCAAATTGACAAAGACCATGCAGAATAATGTAGTATTTTAATTCCACAGCAGAGAAAGCTATGTAGTCTCTGTAAGTAGGTCTAGGAAAAAAAAATGGTATTGGTATCGGTTATCGGCCAAAGTAGTTTTAACATATGGGCATATCGGATATTGGACAAAAATCTAATATTGTGCATCCCTAGTTTACTGTATTTACCGGTACTCATATTTCTGGAAAACAAAACCAACGAGATGAATTTGTTCGACATGCTGGGAAATTGTCAAATACTTCAGACTAGCATTTGCTGTTGTCTCTTGTAACTTTAAAACAATTTTACTTTTATATTTCCACCAAAACATAACTTTAGTGGATTTAGCAAAGTGCTTTGAGTGCAAACCAGCATTTCAGTATTACAAAGTATCGTATATGTGGCTGGATCTTAAAAACGTCTGGACTAAACTCTTTCAAACTGCACCACTTTTTGTTAGTAAGAATAACTTTTTACGTGTTTGGTTTAATAGTTTGCAACGAGTACTTTTAACTCACACATTTTATTGCCTTCAATGCAAGCATTACACATTTAGAGCGTGGTTTCATTCTTGGTCCAGAAATAAAACAGTCAGACATTAATAACAGCACTCATAAGTGAGACGCCTAATTTGAATCCATCACAAGTGTCTTTGATTGCTTTTCTCCCCCTTTTATTAGTTTGCAAAGAGGATTTGGCATTTTTCAAGCTGTGTTCAACAAAGAATACATTTTGTTGAAGTATGATCTCTGCCAACTGCTAATCCCAGAGTTATTAGGCACACATCTTTGGCGTTATGCTGTGGAGGCAGAGGCTGCGTATCACCACCAGATCAAACCTGAAAATAATCCTCTCATCATTATTTAACTGTTCATGGAACTGATTTAAACTCTAATCCAAATCTCAGTCATATCAAGTAGACAAGTCTTAAGCCGCTCACTACAATCAACTTGTGCTACAGCAACATAATTAATCTAATTTGAGCAGCTGATTTGTGAAGTAATAAATAATTCAACGCGGCAGAATATATATTTACATCCTAGGAAAATGTCTGGCTGTTCATGTTTTGTAATTGGATACTTAACATGCCATGCAGCTCTCTCCCATTACTGTATTAACACGATTCACCACAAACAGCGGTCAATGCATAGAGGGATTTAACGGTTAAAAGCATGTTTTAAAAAAAAGAATATCACTTGTTGTTTGTGCTGGTTGACAGTCCCTGTCATGTTTTATGTCAGGTGTCAGTCGATGTACTGCGATAACCACCTGAAGGTAGCCTTGCCTCTTCAGCACGCTGCACATGAATATCTCCAGAGGGCGAACGTTCAGCTCCGTCAAAGACACATTTCCCTGTTGAGGAGCACTGGGATAAATATAAAGTGTGCAGGACATGAGAGCCCACACGTTTCTGTGACATGCATACAGTATTTTCTGGACTATAGGTCGCACCTTTATATGTCGCTTTGTCCAATTATTGTCAATAAATTGGAAAAATCCATAAACAGGTCGCACCTTTATATAAGTCGCATCTATTATGCATCACCGCTACGCCACGCGTCAGCGCGTTATAGATAGATAGATAGATAGATATAGATTTGCAACATTTGTCAGCAGGCATTGACATAAAGGACATACTTATACATACATACATGACATCATCATCCATCATTACAGCAAAGGTGTTTCAGCTCAGTAATTCATGATACCTTAGTATTATTTAATGATTTAATTGCTTGTGGTATGAAAGAAAATTTTGTTCTGTTTCTTGAGAATAAAGGAAGGCCATACCTTCGCCCTGAAGGAAGCAACTCAAATGAAGATCTTAGGGGATGTGTGTCGTCTGCTATAATCTTGTTTGCCTTCCTCATAACTCTGTCCATGTATATCTTTTCCATACTTGGCAGAGTGGTCCCTAACAGTTTGCTGGCTGTAGTTACTATACTTCTCAAGGATTTCTTCTGAGCCTCTGTAGCATTGCCAAACCAACAGATGTTACAAAACGTTAAAATACCTTCAATAAAAGCAGAATAAAACATTAAAAGCATTGAGTTATTGACTCTAAAAGTACCCAGTTTCTTTAAAAAATACATCCTCTGCTGAGCCTTAGTGCAAATAAGGTCAGCCCATGAGTCCCACTTTAAGTGACAGTCCAGAACCACGCCCAGGTACTTGTAGCACGAGACAGTTTCAATCTTCTCTCCATTGATGGTTGTTGGAGAGAATGACTGAAGCTTCCTGAAGTCAATAGTCATTTCTTTTGTTTTGTTTGTGTTCAGAACCAGTTTTGATTGTTTGCACCAATTAATGAAGAAGTCCAGAACTGGTCCGTGCTCTTCTTCCTTGTCGTTTAAAAGGCTTACCAGGGCAGTGTCATCAGCATATTTAATTAAATGTCTATTTGGGAAAGTACTTCTGCAGGAGTTTGTGTACAGAATAAATAACAGTGAGGATAAAACACACCCTTGGGGAGAGCCAGTGCTGGTGGTTGTTTTGTCAGAGAGTGTTGAACCCACTCTGACCTGCTGGACCCTACCTGTTAAAAAGTCTGTAATCCATAAAACCAAGCTCTGTGAGATTAAAAACTCTTTTGTTAAGATTTCTGTTAAAATCTTTGGCTTATTGGCCCTGCTGAAAATGACGACCACAGAAGCATGCACGGAAGAACTTTTCACAAGATTAACACGGTAAAAACAATTATTTGTCTGCTGAAAATTATAGCAAACATGTGTCTTAGCTTAACCGTTCCTTAATAAATTCACGTAATGGTCAAATCTGCTGGATTTAAATTTTTTCGCTTTGAAAAAGTACAAGGAAAAACAACTAAGCTAACCGCGACACATTTACGTCTATAAAACATCAAATTTTATCTCAAATAACTCCAACAGCTAACAGTTTGTAAATGTACATCTAGTGATTACTTTCTGTAAGTTTGAAAAAAATCTGCTGTGTGGTTTATGAGCTATTTGCTCAAACGTACAAGGAAAAATCAACGAAGCTAACCGCGACACATTTACGTCTATAAAACATCAAATTTTATCTCAAACATCTCATAAAGCTAATCAGTTGTAAATATCCATCTAGTGATTACGTTCTGTAAGTTTGATCAAAATCTGTCCTGTGGTTCTTGACCTATTTTGCTAACAAACACTGAGCTAACAGCGAAGTAGCTAGTTCATACCTCCAGAGCAGGAGGCCGGGCTGCGACAGAGTGAATCCGTCCAGAGGAGGCTCTCGTCGGACACATGAGGTGGGAACGGTTGGTGTACCCTAGTGGACAAAAGTGGTACTGCACCATTTTTTGCCAAAATGAAAAACTGTCATGTCTGAGCCAAAATTTGGTCTAAAAATTTGGGGAAAATCCATAAATAAGTCTCACCTCTCTATAAGTCGCAGGGCATGCAAATTAGGCAAAAAGGTGCGACCTTTAGTACGGAAAATACGGTACCTTTCCAGTGACTTTACCATCAAGACCAAAAGCTCCTCTCAGCGCTCCTTCGCTGACGGCCTCCGGACGGTCAATTTTGTTCCCCAACACTAACACTGGAACGTTGGCTGTGGTTTCATCTGAAAGGAGCGCCTAGAAACAAATGACAAGAGCAGCAGAATTTCAATCAGTTTATTTCAGGTTAGAGCTGCTTTGTTTGAACTTACATCAAGTTCGGTCTTTGATTCTGCGAGTCTGCCCTGATCAGCACAGTCGACGAGAAAGACGACTCCATTCACAGCCGGCAGGTAGTTCTTCCAAACTCTTCGAGCTGTGTGAAAAGGACACAATGTTTCTGAATTAACTGCAAATGGCCAAGTTTCCCTTTTCCACCTCTTTAAAACAGAGCTCCAAAATTACAAGTTCTCATTTAAAGAGGATTAGTTGCTTATTCTCACGCAAAGACTCACGCAAAGACATGTAGGAGGAGATGTATGAAGGCAGCAGACCAAGAGATTATTTTCATCTTTAAATCATTTCTTGGTCTGCTGCCTTCATACATCTCCTCCTACATGTCTTTGCGTGAGTGCAGCTACAGCGTGCGCTCTCAGGACATGATTACCTGCAGTGTTCCGTCAGTGAGGACTGAACTTGGAAAAAGGGCCTTCTCCTACTCTGCTCCTGCTTCCTGGAATATCTTACAAAAAGATCTGAAGCTCTCGACCTTGACTTCTCTAAATGGCTTTAAGAATCTGTTGGAATCCTGCAATGCAGACATGTTCCTGTTTTTGATTTTCTACATCTACCTTATAATGTTTTGCTACTTTGTTTTAATTAGTTTAAAAAAAATCTGTATTTCTCTCTTGTGTTTGTCTATTGTTGATTGTTTAAGGAAATTCTACTGTTGCTGTTGTCATCATTCTTTAGTTTGTAGACAGGTCTCTCTTGTAAATGAGTCCTCGAGGCTCAATGAGATTAACCTGACTAAATAAAGGTTGAATGAATTCTAAAATTTCTACCAGGGTTGATGACATAAATTAAAATATTTCATAACACACCAGAAGCGGTAAGTGTTTTGTTCCCTATGTACATCTTTAGCAGTTCTAGCACAACCTCTGCACCGCAGTGTCTCTAAATGTTATTTTCAAATGTCAAAAAATCAGATAAGCTCTGAGCTGCCACATAAAAATAATCAATTAGTACAAGGAGAACTACAGAGACACCTTGTGGCAGCAACAAAACTGTTTTTACAGTTGATGAGAGTCCAAAAACAAGCATTTCAGGTTGCCTTCAGGCCCAAATGACATGATGTTAAAAGAAACAACACTTTAAAATTTATGTGACATAAATCCAACGAGCACATATAAATTCTACTGTGTTTAACCTGTCTAAATGCTAATGTGGCAGATGAACAAAAACAAATAAATAATATGTTAAAGCCATGTATTAGTTCATTACGAGGTGGAATAAACCTTTACCTTGTACGTGTCCTCCCAAATCAAATGTGGTAAACGTCATCCCACCAATTGTCAGCTCCTCTGAGGCTTTGAGGAGAAAGAAAAAGAAAATGCAGATTCTGCCTCTGTTTGCTCAATATACACAGTAGGCTGTTAAAAAAAAGACTAATCACAACACATCATCATACAACAGTATTAACTCTCCTATTAAAAAAAAAGTATTATTGTAACACATAATGCAATACAGTCACTCCTGTGCAAAATCAATGACAGATTATTAAGTGTATTTGAGTAAAACACTGTTGGATTTTTACCAAAATCACAATTTATAGCATTTATTTAGCAGTAATTAAAAACTAAACTAGACTGAACATGCAGCTCAAAAAAATGTGTATCATCGTGAATAAAACAATAAAGATCTAAACAGGCTGGACTTTTAAGTCCAAAACAATTAAATTAAAAAAAGAAAATGCTTTTTTAATTAGTATTATTAACCTGGGATGTAATAACAGCCTTTCTTCTTCACCAAAGCAGCAAAAACCCTTGGGGGAAAAGTTGCAATATTTCTGATGCTGAATACAGAATTATGACATTTCTACAAGCTTAATTGAAATCAGTGGTTTCCTTGGAAACCGTCAATCATTTTCTTCTTCGTGTATTTAATTGGGCACCAAGCCTGTGTTCAGATGTTTACAGCGCTCCCTCTTGAGGACTAGAAAACTTAACAAGCTTGAGTGACAAACATCTCACGGACTCTTGTCCTTTTATTTTTTAGATATTTAAAGATTTACTATTACAGTATATGTATGTCATTTTTTTAACATTGTCTGCCATCTGGTCTGTGGTAGTGTACTAAAGAGAGTAAGGGTATTTATATTCAATTTAAAACTACTTTATTAATCCCAAAGGGAAATGTTGTTGTGGCTCATCATTCTGGTTTCATTCAAGAGTTCTTAGATGCTGACAGCTGAAGGATCTCCTGCAGTGAATCCGAAGAATCTGACCACAGATACCAATCCGTCCACCCGAATACAGCTTGCCGTCAGATCCGGTGGGCCTCTTGGTCCTCCTGGGCAGCAGGACTACCTGAATGCCAAACAGAATTCCTCCTTGAGCTATGGTCACGCCTCCCAGCAGTTTGCCAAGCTCCTTGTCACCACAGCTGAAGGTGCCAGAGGATGATCCCAATCCTCCCGTTAACATGAGCCGAGTTTCCCACCAGCTGCAGGATCTCGGTGGTCTGGTATTCGATCAATACCGCCAGGTTGATGGGAATTCATCCACGGCGCCTCCTTTTCAACTCATCTGGGATTTGGGGCTGTACTTGAAGTATTTGAGCTTTTGAGATGTACAACACCTTGTTGCCACGTTTACAATTAATGCCCCAAAGTAAAAAGGTTTCAGTGAAAATCCTTCCAGCTGCACAGCATCCGACAACAGCGTAAATAATCCCCTGAAAAAAGTGATTTACATCCAGAAAAAAAGAGGAATTAAAGTTTTCAAAAGTAATAACTCAGAATGAATGTAACAGACTCAAACATGCAGCCACTATGGAGTGCCGTTTGTAAAGTTGCACAGTCAAAAATCATCATCAACATTTTGGTTTATTTGGCTTTTAATAAGAACATTTTTTTTTTTTCCAAGTCATGTTTTCACCATGTTATTCATACATTTATAAATGGCATAGTTCCCAACTAAATATGTAATTTACAAGTTAAATAGTTAGTTTACAAACTAAATATTTAGGTGTAAATTAAATATTTAATTTATACCTATAAATATTTAGTTAGTAAACTTAACATTTAGGTAAAAATTTAATATTTAATTTACACCTAAATATTTAGTATACAGTACTAACTAAATATTTTCGATTTACACCTAAATGTTTAGTATCCAGTACTAACTAATTATTTTAATTTACACCTAAATGTTTAGTATACTAACTAACTAAATATTTAATTTATACCTAAATATTTAGTTAGTAAATTAAATATTACAAAGAGAAAAACACACACACATAAAGCTAAAATATGACTTGGGGGAAAAAACACTTTTTTTTTGTAAATAAACCAAAATGTTGATAATTTTTGACTGTGCAACTTTACAAACGGCACCCCATAGCCACCTCGAGCGGCACATTTCTAGAGCATATGGTGGTGATATTTTAACTCTTTCACTTGTTCTTTAATTACTAGCAATGTTAATTCTCCATTAAATAGAACTGGATTTTGTGATACAGTTGTTGTGTTAATGAAAGTTGAGATTCTGTTGAACAAGACTATATTTAACTCTTTACACTCTTTTTCAAGGACATTTATATATATCCAAAACTATTTTTTTAAAATTCCAAGTAAAATCTTTAGTGGATCTTTATAGGCTGTTGTGTAATGTGTGAAATTGCAAAATGCCTTACGGGTGAGGGATGCACAGATTTATATTTAGGGTCATATGTATTTTTTTCGGTGTTATATTTGTATTTAGTGAGTGGCACATGATGACAATATGCAAATATGTTAACAAAAAACACAACGCACAATATTAACTATAATGAAACTTGAGTTTAATTGAAGAGCGTTTTTGAGTAAGAGACAAGAGTGCTTTACCATCGTCTGAATTCTACTAAGTCAAAAACGGTCCGAACAAAGAAAAGCATACTAAATCTGCAATGCTCATGTGTCAGTCAAATGAACGAAGAATTCCTCTGGAGTTTTTCCACACGGCTGCCTGCACATTGTTAGTTTTCATAGTGGAACCATTTGTCAACTGGGGAAAAAAAATCAATAACCACATTATTAGACTGAATTAAGTGAATTAAAAACATAAAGTGGATGCAAATGAATGAAACACCCACTTGAGCTTGAAATGGGATCTTCTGGACCAAAGCAACAGGCCTGTGAGTCATAAAATCACAAATCAGTGCTTTTTTAAAAAAAATACAAGAATGTTTTTGATTTATTTTTTAATCTTTGACATTTTGCACTGACACGTAGTCAAGTTTACTTGGATTAAAGAAGAAATTTGGATATATAAATTAAACCTACAGACTTAACCACAGCTTCTGCATCTGCCACTGAACAGAAAAATGGACTGTCTGAGACACAAGTGTTCATGCTGGTTAAAAACAGAAAAAGAGATAAAACAAAAAACAACTTAGATGACAAGCTGATCTTAGTGTAAAATACTAGTTCTAGTTATTTAATTATGAATGCCTGATAAGCATATAGGGTAAACATGAGTTGCTCACCAATTTAACTCGCCAGCATTGGTCTTCTTAGATATCAGTGCGTTCCAAAAATCATGTGTACTTTTAACTGTTTTTATGGCAAAGTCCTGTAAAACAAAAATATAGAGCTTATATTTCTTTTCTACGAGAACAGCTGTCTAAATTAGCAACAACCTGATGGGGTTCACATTTAAAATAAAATGTAAGTACATTTGTAATAAAAAAAAATAAGACGATGAATTTTGCACCCTGTCTTTGAACTCTCCGTTGAAAGCAAACTGGTTTTCAGGTTTCCCATCTGGGACTTTGTATCGTTTGAACCAATCAACAGTCGCCTCCAGGTATCCTGGTTTAAGCCGCCTCACATCATCGATATCTGCGGCAAATTAACAGATAAACTACAGAGAAGTTATTTGATCGGCACAGGTAAGGAGTGGGTTTTTCCTACTGTTAAAGTTTGCAGCTTCTGGGTCCTCTGTGTTGATCACAATGACCTTCCAGTCTGTTTCACCCTCATCGATCAGAGCCAGAGTTCCCAACACCTTCACTTTGATGATTTCTCCAAGAGAGCACACCTGAAAAGGTTAGTCACATTTAAAGGCTCCAAGCAGCTGAATCAAAATCAGCCTTTTCAGCACATTTCAGTACCTTGTCACCAATGTCACATATATCGATGGGATCATTGTCTCCACAGCATCCTGTGTCACCGTCCTTGTGGTTGGGATCCTCCCATGTCTATCACAGACATTGGCACATTGAACAATTCTCCTTTTGTTTGAATAAATATAGTTTGAGCTTTACTTGCCTGTGGAATAGCTCCATAATTCCAAATGTATCCTTTGTGGGGAAACACGTTGGCTACGTAACGAAGCTTCCCTTTCTTCACATCTTGTTTTATTGGATTTAGAGGATCCTTCGTGGCAATCTGAGAAATGTAAGCAACGCAACAAGAAGGAATGACATAGTAGTTGCAAAATTTGTCAAAATAAACTATAGGCAGTTCTTTAAAAAAAATTGTTGAGAGCTAAGTGTTATGATTTTTAAAAACGTACCTCCATCTTTGCGTTTGTCCATCTTGGAACTTCCACAATGGCATGAAAAATGTTCTGCAGAATCATGAGAATGCACTTTAAAAATCCAGTACCGCTTTATAATAAGGCTCCTTTTATAGATGGCTAATAAATAGTTTATAGATACGTTATTAATTTATCGATAAACACTTTATAAATCATTAATATCTGCTGATTAAGCATTAATTAAAGGCGAGAAAGTGGCAAAACTGACCAGTTTCTTGCCGAATAGTGAGCCAAATCTGTTCACCTATAAAGTTCATCTAGAGTTGTTATATTCAACATTTCAGACTAATAATCCTAAAGAGCAATTCTGCAAAACATTAGGGTTACAGAAGAAAATCACCTAAATAACCCTACGTACCTACTTAAAAACAGAAACAATTTTAAAACAAGATAAAGTTTACCTCCAAAATCTTGTTAATTTCCACTTTATTTAGATCTATTAATAATAAAGCCTAACTAAAAAAGAGTCTAACAAAGATAAACTGGAGAAATTGTATTTTCTATGCAAATTCAGTGTGAATGCTGAGTGATGAAAAGGAGTTGTTAAAGATTAAAGAAACACCAAAAGCTTAAAGCAACAAAAAGCAAACTAAAAAGCATCAAATTGCTAGCTAAAAACAGCTAAAGGTTTTCAAAAAGGTTAAAAATCGTCAATGGTCCAGAAAAAGTGGCAAAAGGTTACTTTAAATCTACAAGAATAAGAAAAAACAAAATGGCAACTAAAACTAAATGTTGGACAAGGCAAGCTAAAAGTAGCTAAATAAATCAATAAAACAATGTATATGGTAATCTTATTGTATTTGTGTTTTAAAATTAAAGCTTAATCATTAAATTTGTTGTTTTTTTATTTTACTGAAATTATGGATTTATTTTTCATGTATATTATTTATAAAACATATTTAGGGATGCACAATATTGGATTTTTGGCCGATATCCGATAAGTTAAAACTTATTTGGATGATAACCGATACCAATATTTTTTTCCCTAGACTAGAAACTACATAGCTTTCTCTGCTGTAGAATTAAAATGCAACATTATTCTGCATGGTCTTCGTCAATTTGACCTGCTACCAAATGCAAAAACTGAAAAGGATGCAACACTTCAACTTGGATTATGTTTAATGTCAAATTTATTCATGACATTTACTCTCTCTAACACAATGACAACACTTGAACAGTACCATGTATATACAGTTTATGTGTGTGTGTATGTACAGCACCTTTTATATTAGTGAGTTATTTTGATGGAATGGCCGATGTCTAATATTTAACTTTATCGCTAATATAGGACGATGTGATACGCCGATATCATGCATCCCTGCATACCAAGCCTCCATAGGGCCCTAAGCAAAATTTGGTTTGGGGCCCTTTATTTCTGCTAATAATGTGGATTACTGCAACCAACAGTCAGATGATCAGATCATTCACCCACCTGACATAAACTCATTACATGATCCTATAGTATGTATATATCATATGTTTCTAAAAGTAACAAAAGAAAGAAAAAACACCACCAGTATGCAATGTATTTTACAGCAAAGGTGTCATCTGGTTTAATATCTTTGGTTCCAAAGAACTGCACCGGTAATGCTCAAAATAATTTGTAGTGCAAGATCAACAAGAAACCAATAAAATAACTTAGATACATAAAAATAAATTAAATTGTGCAAAAACAGACAAAATAAAATAAAAAACATCAAGAAAATACTTAAATAATGTAAATGAACTATTACTTGAAACCACGTCAAAATGATTATATTATTTTATTTTTTAATAAAATAAATAAATAAATAAAAACAATTTAGTTGAATAATTAGTTTTTTAAACTAATTAATTGTATGCAACAATGTGCAAAAGCTGAATTTAAAATTTTTGAATAATATAGAAATCATTACTAAAATAAAATTCAATTCCGCTTAGGGGGCCCCCTAGTGGCCCCGGGGCCCTAAGCAGCTGCTTAGTTTGCTTATGCCTTGGGCTGGCCCTGCTACATATATTAATCCAACACTGCTATTAAAAGGCACATTTCATACACTTTATGTTTAGAGCCTTCCCAAGCCATGTGTTTTTGTTAATCAACAGGAAATGTATTTTACCAAATCACTAACAGATGACATGCTACTCACCTCCGCTTCGTTCGCATAAACGGGCACGTCATGAAAGGGAGAAATGTACTTTCCATCCAAGTTTTCTAGAAAAGAGTTCATCAAGTTTTTTTGTACATACTCTATAGCTCAAGACAGCAACAAGTTATTCAAGCAACTATTAATAAATGAGGTTATTATACAGTAACTAAAAAGCTGTGCTTACTGAAAAACACCCTGTACTCCTGGGTGTTCGGCCTGCCCCTCTCCTCTGTAGAAAAGCTCATGTTGGGTTGAATCGCTCCCTCCGTGATTCGTTCACTAACTCAGCACGACTAAGAAGCTTCACTGAGAGATGGTTGCCAAGGCAAAGGAGGGGCCGTGCACACTACTAATAAACCAGGCATGTTTTCATATCACGTCCATTGATGCCGGTTAGACCTTCTGTGAGGGGCAGAGCTGTGAGGTCATCAGCACCTAATCCTTTTCACCACCTCTCCACGGCTGTCACACGCATCCCGCAACATGAATGCGAACAGCTTCCATCAGCATTTCCACAGATTTGTTTACCATTTCTCGTAGGCTGCGACTCATCAGAGCTCTTTGCAGAAACAGATGGAGCGGCCTGCTTTTAGCTGTAATCCCATTAACATGGCAGAATTAGCTGCTTTGACCACGGCGACTTCTATCAGCTGAACTGCAGCACTTTGATGGCATGCTTACTGTGTAGACCTATTTTTGAAATGCCATGGCATGAAAAACATCTAGTTATTAAAGTATCATGACATGTACTGAGTGTTAGTTAGGGGTGCGAATCTCTGTGTCTGGAGAATTGATTCAATTCTGATTTTTGGTGTCACGATTCGATTAAAAATCGATTTTTCGATTCAGAAACTATTTTTGATTCAGAAACGATTTTTCTATTAAAATGGTCATAAATTTAGTTTCAGTTTTGTAACTGACAAGCTGAAAGGAATAAACAGCAATGTAAACAAATAGAACATTTATTTAAAACAATAATTTTAGGTTCTATACTGTATCAACATTTTTTGCATCATTTGATATTCATACCAAAAATAGGAACAAATGATACAGGAATGCATTAAATTCTGTCACCTATATTACCAGTACTGTATTAGGTTAGCTTAGTTCCCTGGACTTCTCTAAAACAATAAAAGAAAAAGAAAAATCTAGGAACAAATAATTCATCCATCCTCTATACCCACTTCTTCCTTTCATCATCTTTACTCACTTCTTCCTTTAAGAGTCACAGGGGTCATTGATGTCCATGTCCAGCCATCACTGTGCGAGAGGCGGGGGACACCTGGACAGGTCTCCAGTCAATCATAGCCAAATAATTATATGTATATGTATATATATATATATATATATATATATATATATATATATATATATATATATATATATATATATATATATATATATATATATATATATATTAGGGATGTGCCGATCAGGTTTTTTGAAACCGATACCGATACCGATCACCTATGTGTGACGATCACCGATACCGATCAAAAAACCGATTGCCTATATGTGAGCCGATCACATAAACCGATCACCGATCACCGATCAAATGGCTTACCTGTAATTTATGAGTGCTGCTTCTGGCTACAAGATCTGAAAACTTTTCAGATCTTGTAGCCAGAAGCAGCACTCATGTTATTTTCAGAACCATAAAATCACCATAATTCAGACAAAAACATATTTTAAAAATATGTTTTTGTCTGAAAAACTTTAAAAATATTATTTTTACTAATTTATTTCAGAGAACAAAGTAAATAAAAGTAATTATCAACTGCATTATCAAAGAAAAATGTTTACATTACTAACTTTCAATAAATAAAAAAAAGGTATTTTATTGTTTAAAAAAAACACATCTATTACTTCATATAAAAAACTAAAATACCCCATTTGCTACTTAAAGCTGCACTGTTGGCTGTTTTTACAAATGGCTTTATAAATACGTAAAGTATCATTATTATTATTTTTTTTAAATAATTTCGTGCTTTTTTGAACAACTTCCTGCGGGAACCAGGTGGCGGTAATGCGCTTAATATGAGTTCGCCAACCGCCATTAAACTCTATAGAAGAAGAAGAAGAACCAGGAAATACCGCCTCCACACTCGGCAGTCGGCTTTTGGAGGACTGTTTCTCCCATAAGAGGATGCCTCATACGGATAAATTAACTGGAAACACTCCCTGAACTCTGTGAATGTCTCAGGACTGGAGCAGCAGCTGCGATCACACCGCCGAGCGTTCCTACAGCGCCGCGCGAGACCAGCAGCTCATGGTATGAGCTAAGGCTAACATGCTAAACCGGACCTGCAGCAGACAGCCGGCTTTGTGCGATCAGAGGTTCCTGGAGCTCGCCTCGATGTCGGACTGGAAGCAGAAGATGTCGGGGGACACCCAGCTAACTTGGAATAACAAAGCCGACAGCCTTTTTGAAGCCGCAGCTAAACTGGACTGCCCGTAACTGCGCAGCGGAGCGGACTCGGTGGGGCTACTCGGTGGAGCTACATGCTAACAGGTGTTGCTTATGGGGGCGCTGGCAGACGGCTTTTGGTAAGTTATTAAAACGTATTAAAACATTTTAATGACGAATTAGGTTTGTTGTGTTGAAGGACTTCGTTGAAATTCTTCCACAAGGTACTTTTTCGTCGCACGTTTTGCAGTTAGCAAACTTCGCATCACAGGCTCTGTGATCGGTAATTGAAGGCAAAAGCCGATCACATCCGCTTTAATGATTATCGGTGCCGATTGATCGGTTTCCGATCGATCGGCACATCCCTAATATATATATATATATATATATATATATATATATATATATATATATATATATATATATATATATATATATATATATATATATATATATATATATATATATATATATATATATATATATATATATATATATATATATATATATATATATATATATATATATATATATATATATATATATATATATATATATATATATATATATATATATATATATATATATATATATATATATATATATATATATATATATATATATATATATATATATATATATATATATATATATATAATATATATATATATATATATTATATATATATATATATATATATATATATATATATATATATATATATATATATATATATATATATATATATATATATATATATATATATATATATATATATATATA
>JBBPBX010029220.1:0-18875 GCA_038048925.1 Garcialebias charrua | reverse complement strand
ATTAACTCGTTGAGCTATCCGAACGGACTGAATTTTCAGGTGTCCAACTTGCCCATATAGCAATCACTCCTCCTGACATTTTAGCTGCACGTAAAAGTTAGAGATTATTCGTTATATTTTAAAACCCTGGCTGCGCGCAACAGTTAGACCAGGGGTCACCAACCTTTTCGAAACTGAGAGCTACTTCGTGGTTACGGAGTCATACAAAGGGCACCAGTTTGATAAAACGCTTTGGAAATAACAAAGCGTAAATTGAAAAAAATGTATAATAAACATATTTTTAAGAACATATTTTTAAGATAGACATTTTAAAATATATATAAATACAACAAAAGAATAACAACTGAATAAAATGAAATTTTAAATGTAGCTTAGTAGTGAGTTGTGCTATTTTTAGAACAGGTCCGAGGGCACCTCAAATGGTCCTTGGGGTTACCCGGGTGCCCGCGGGCACCACGTTGGTGACCCCTGAGTTAGACAATATTAGTTATTGTTTAATGCTGTTTAATGACATTCAGGTCGCGCTGAAAGGCGGAAATGGGTGTGCGCTTCGTGTTATTTACGTTGTAACATAAGCTGATTTGTGATCAGTTATTAACAAAAATTAAACGCAGAAACACTAATATATATATATCCAGCTAACAATTTTTTTTTTGCCGAGTCTCCTCTCTTAAAACACGAACACTCCACCCACGTGAAGAGACCACCCCACCCACTTCCAGAGAACTGCCCACCCACTTCAAGGCGGCTTTGCGGCAAATGCGTAATGAACGCGGGTGGCCCAGAGCCACCCAGGGGAGCTCCGGGCCATTGAGGGCTGGCCAATGCGTAAACGGCTACAGTGTTCTGGGAAATGGTCCTCCGTGGCTTTCTTGGGATCCTCACTCCCGCTTCCACCACTTACAACTGTTATGAATCCAGTTATAAAACCCTCAATAAAAATCTGGGCACAATTTCGTAAATATTTTGATTTCTCTAGTTTCTCTCTTTATAGCCCTATTATGTCTAACCAACTTTTCAAACCCTCATCTCAGGACTCTGTTTTTAAAGAATGGCAAAGAAAGGGGTATAGTACGCTTCAATGACTTGTTTCTCAATAACACTTTAGCTTCATTTCAACAACTATGTGAAAAATTTAGTCTTCCCCAGTAGGGGTGGGCGATATGGCTCAAAAATTATATCGTGATATTTCAGAGTATTATCACGATAACGATAAATTTCGTGATATAACCTAAAAAAAAAAATCAAATGTATTTATTTGACAAAATTAACTTAACATGTTGCTTTGCAGTATTATATAAATTTTTTAAAAACAACAAGGGGTAATTTTACTGAAATTACTTTATTTAGTAAAGTATTTAGTCTCCAAGTAAAACTACACCTGCACTTTAGTTTTTGTGGTGGTTTTTTTAATCTATATTTTGTGCAGACTTTTTCCAATCTAAATAACAATCATTTTTAAAGTGCAGGTGTAGTTTCCTAAAACAACTAGCCTAAATAAAATGAAGTTTGTGTCATTCCTCTGATTCATTTTTTTAAACTGATCTGTCTCTGATGGAGTTGTAATGTATACAGCAGTGTTGTGCATGTATATTACAGAGTGCCAGTGAACGCACCGCGAGTGAGAGCGTGACGTAGGCGCGCAGGTTCGGGTGTGAAAGAAAGTCAGAGAACGGAGCGGTGGAGGATCATGCAGTCTGTTAAGTGTATTTGTGCAGCTTAAACAATAAAGCAACGTCTGCTACAAACCAGCAAGGTTATTGAGCGTGCAGAGAAACATCACAGGAGTGACTGTGGAGCCGCGCGTGTTTGTAACACAGTTTACAGCGAGGACACGGCTGCTCAGAGCGGAGCGGGGGGGGGGGGGACAGCTGTCTATGCCTGCAGAGCAGGGGGGGAGAGAAGCTGAGACGCGCGCGCGTTGTTTTTAACATTTTAGCAGTAACTAATTAGCGTTTTACACCAGTACAGACTGTTGGAGGGGATGTGCGCAGTTGTTTAAAGCGCTCGGGTGTTAAGGGGCGGGGCGCCCTGACGTATTACGTCATGAAATTAGCATATCATGATATAAGATTTTTGCCCGGGCAAGCTTTTTATACCGGTATTACCGGTAACAATATGATATGGCCCAGCCCTATTCCCCAGTCCAATTTTTTTAGGTATCTCCAAATACGGCACTTTATTACTCTTCATTTGTCCAACCTCTCCATTTCAACTGATAGCAGTATTGTTGACACTATTCTTTCTTTAGACCCAAATAAAAAACAGTCCATTTCATTCATTTACAGTAAACTATTGGATTTGAAGCGTGCTTCCTCAGATAAAATCAAAGCTGCTTGGGAAGAGGATCTCGGCTCCTCTATTTCAGAGGACTCTTGGACCTCCATACTCAAACTGGTGAGCTCCAGTTCTCTCTGTGCTAGACACTGTCTAATACAATTTAAAGTGGTGCACAGAGCTCACATCTCTAAACTGAAATTGTCCTCTATGTATCCTGATGTCAGCCCATACTGTGTGAGATGCAAACATGCTGAAGCCTCTCTCTCCCATATGTTTTGGTTTTGCCCATCTCTGAACAAATATTGGCGGGAAATCTTTCAGACTTTATCACGTGTACTAGATACACGTCTGAACCCTGACCCACTGATTGCTCTGTTTGGTCTTGTAGAGGGCATGACAAACCTAAATAAAAACCAACAACATGTAATATCGTTCACCTCTCTCCTGGCCAGACGAGCTATTTTGCTTAGGTGGAAAGAACCGTCTCCACCCACTCACGCTCAGTGGTTGGCTGACATCATGTCCTGTTTAAAGCTGGAGAAAATCAGATTCACACTCCAACAGAAAGAGGGTAAATTTGAGAATGTTTGGGGACCTTTCCTGAATCTGTTCCAGTCTCTCTGACAACACAACTCATTCAGGTTAATGCAGTCTCTTGGCTATTTTACCTTCTATTTATTTTTTTCCCTTTTCTTTTGGCAGTGATTGGGTAGGGATTATTTTCTATGTTATTATTATTATTATTATTATTATTATTTTTCCTTTGGTGTGGATTATAATGTACATGTTACAACTCAAATTGACTGTTTTTTGTTGTTGTTGTTGTTGTTGTTTGGAAAAAAATGAAAAAATTCAACAAAAAAGATCTTGAATTTGAAAAAGTCTGCACAAACTATAGATCAGGTGTGCCCAACCAGTCGCTCGCGGGCGACCAGTCGCTCGCGAAGTGCAACCTTGCAACAGCTGACGAGCCGGCTGTCAGCTGTTGACAAGGTGAAATGTCCACTGCTAAGCTTCATTCTAACTCCGGCAGAAGTGGTGGAGGTGGGGGGTGGGAGGAGTGACGATATTCCAATGCGCAGCAACGCTTTCCTCAGCCCTCCCCATCTTGTATTCTCACAGACATAGTCTCGCGAGTTTTGGGTGCAGTGACACAACTGAACCTAAAGTCTCATGAGTCATGAGAGCGCTGTGGAGTGAATGTCAGTACGCAGAAAACATGGATGGTAAACTAGCGAACAAGCAAACGAAAACTTATTATTTTCATACAGAGTGGGAGGAGGAGTATTTTTTTGTTTATTCTAATTCGAAGTCTATTTGCCTCATCTGTAATTCGAGCGTTGCCTTACCCAAAAAGTGTAACTTGGAGCAGCATTTCAAAACGATGCACGGAGCAGCATTTCAAAACGATGCACAAAAGATTTGAGACATATTTCCCTCCTAAAAGTTATTTACGGACTCAGAAAGTGCGGGAGCTAAAAAACAAGCTTGCAGCCCAGCATCTTCACTCGGCCCAGCACAAAAGGTAAAGTTGCTACGATCGCCTCCTACCGTGTTAGCCGCATCTTGGCTCAACATAAGAAGTCTTCCAGTGATGGAGAAGTTATAAAAGAAACGTTTATTATTCTGCATTATTCACATGGATTATTGAACATAAATCAGGATGGTATTCTGCATTATTCACCTGGATTATTGATCATAAATCAAGAGCTAAAGGCCAATATCAGAGCAACCTGGGCTCTCATAACACCTGAGCAGTGCCACAGACTGATCAACTCTATGCCATGCCACATTGCTGCAGTAATCTGGGCAAAAGTGGAGCCAAGATGGTCTAGTGGCAGGGCTTTTGACTACGGATCCGAAGGTCGCGGGTTCGCGCCCCGGCCACTACCCAGCTTGGGGTGTCTATGAGTGCACACCTATTTCTCCAGCTCCCCGGGCGCTTTCGGGCTGCTCACTGCACCACCTGGTAGGTGGTTGGGTTAAATGCAGAGACGAATTTCGTCTGTGTATGGGAACATACGCAGATGACAGGAATAGACATTATTATTATTATTATTATTATTATTATTATTAAAAGGAGCCCCAACTAAGTATTGATGCTGTACATGCTCATACTTTTCATGTTCAGTTGACCAGCATTTCTAAAAATCATTTTTTATTGGCCTTAAGTAATAATAATAATTTACTTATAAAGCCCTTTAAAACAACCACTGCTGCAACAAAGTGCTGTACACATAAAATAAAATACTGTACATAAATAAATAAACACAAGTAATATTCTAATTTTCTTTTATACTGGATTTGGGGTTTTCACTAGTTGTCAGTTATAATCATCAACATTAAAAGAAATAAACATTTGAAATATATCAGTCTGTGTGTAATGAATTAATATAATATACAAGTTTTACTTTTTGAATAGAATTACTGAAATAAATAAACTTTTTCATGATATTCTCATTTTATGACTAGCTTATTACTGATGCATTTCATAAAGTCTTTTATAGTAATGTAAGAAAATGAAGGGGACAGAGCCTACATTAAATTGTTTAAAATGGTTCTTGTGGATGTGGATTGTTTAAAATGTTTAAAATGTTTAAATTGTTTAAAATGGTTCTTGTGGAAATGTGGATATCCTAACTGGGCCTTCCTGAAAGCAGAGAAGAAACTCAAACAGGACTCCAGCCAGCCATCAGGTGAAAAGAAGGAACCCAGACCCAGACCAGTGGTCATTCCGTATGTTGCGGGAGTTTCAGAGACATTGAGACGTTTATTTTCTAAACACAACGTCCCAGTGGCTTTTAAACCCCAAAATACATTACGACAAAGACTGGTTCATCCCAAAGATCCAGTCCCCCGGCACAAACAGAGTAATATTGTGTATGCTGTTCAGTGTCAGGAGGGCTGTGATCAGTCTTACATCGGGGAAACTAAACAGCCACTGGCCAAAAGGATGGCCCAGCACAGAAGATCAACATCATCAGGTCAGGACTCTGCGGTCTACACTCATCTCCAGGCCAGCGGTCACTCTTTCAGGGATGAAGATGTTCACATCCTTGATAGAGAGGAACAATGGTTTGAGAGAGGAGTAAAGGAGGCCATCTTTGTGAAAAGAAACCGTCCATCATTAAACAGAGGTGGAGGCCTCCGGGTTCAACTGTCCCCCACTTACAATGCTGTTATTGCTAGTATCACTCAGCCCTCTGTGAATAGCAAACAACCATCAGGGTGTTAACGATCCATCGTCAGGCTGATGGTCCTCCTTGATCATGTGAGCAGCTGGTTTCGGCTGTCATCAGCCAACTGGTTGATCCACTGTGGGAGGGTGCTATTTATAAGACTGAGCTGAACTCAGCTTCTCAGACTGAGGAAGTCTTTCGGACGAAAGACGAAACGTTTCTACAGGTTTTTTTTTGCTTTGTTTTGTTTTGTTTTTTGAATGTCCAGAGGACCAGACTTAGCTTTTTTGGGTTCTTAAACATTTACTTCATTCAACAAACTTGAATAAAAATACACTTCATCAAAAATGTAACAACGTTTTAAACTTAACAATTTTACGTTTGACTACTGATTGTGATAAACAATAAAGATTCTAAAATACTTGAGATCAAAGGTTTTGTAAAGCTGTAATGAGTGATTCTCCATTGATGAAATAGCTGTTATCTTTACATGCTTTTTTTTGGTCAGAATTTATGAGAAGTTGTTTCTCTGGTAAAAAAAATTGAAGTAGAACTTCACACCAGTACAGACAGGTGTAGTTATAAAGGTGTAGTTATAAACAGTGTTTGAGCATCCCTTTCAAAATGTGGCTTCAGAACTTAACGTAGCAATGGGTTAACCAAAACAACAATCAAAATGGTTCCTAAACAACTTGGATTTCAGTCTAGCTTAATAATCACTTCAGGATTTGGAATGCAACAAGGTTAGGGATCATGCAGATTGATTATGTTAATGTTAGCATTCTTAGTTCAATTCACCCCTATTCGTAACTGTGGGGTATAATGTCTCACCCCCACTAGAAACTAGGGCTGGGCCACATCATATCGTTCACGATAATACCGGTAAAAAAAGCTTGCACGGGTAATTTTTTTTAAATATAATTATATGCTAATTTCAAGACGTAATACTTCAAGGTGCCCCGCCCACTTAACAACCGAGCGCACCGAACGACCAAACCGAACTGCGCACCGAACGACCAAACCGAACTGCGCACCGAACGACCAAACCGAACTGCGCACCTCCCCTCCCCTTCCCCTGTCTGTACTGGTGTAAAGCTAATTAGTTGCGCGCAATACTAGCTAGCTAAAATGCTAAAAACAAACAACGCGTTTCTCAGCTGGCTCTTCATCCAGCTCTAAACTGCAGACACAGACAGTTAATCTGTCTCCCCCTCCCCCCACCACTCTCTGAGCGGCAGGTGTGGGCTGCGTCTAACCCGCTCTAAACTGTCGGTACAAACACGTGCAGCTCAACTGTCTCTTGAGTTCCACAGTTGGTCCACGGGCTAAGAGGCAGGTGATCAGAGACAGATAGTTTAAAAAAAATGAATCAGATAAATGAATTATTCCTGCATGAATACATAGTTCCCACATACGTGACTGGAATTCTAGAATTCTGGATTTTCCGCCATTTTAGTAGGATAAACCAAGTAACCAAGGCGCATATACAGTATAGCAGTGGTTGGGACTAGTGGTTGGAGTTGAGTTGGAGGAATAAATGTCAGACGAAGCGGTACTACCCCCTGGTGGAAAAGGGTAACAAGTTGTGAGTTGGAGGAATAAATCATGTCAGACAAAGCGGTATTGCCCCCTT
Organism: Garcialebias charrua; assembly: GCA_038048925.1. Classification (NCBI taxonomy): domain Eukaryota; kingdom Metazoa; phylum Chordata; class Actinopteri; order Cyprinodontiformes; family Rivulidae; genus Garcialebias; species Garcialebias charrua. Next base: position 11,783 of record JBBPBX010029220.1, on the reverse strand, counting down.
GTGGAGAAGGCAACAAGTTGTCACGAAGAAGTTACTACCGTACTTGCTTCGCAGCTTTAAATTCATGGATGGATGCTTAATAACCAGTAACAGAGTTGTGAAGGACGTCCATAGCTCGGCCTTGCTGTCTTCATGTTAATAACAGTTCTGGAAACTGGCAGAGTAAGTGATTACACATAGATGTCCCTCGTAACAACAGCAGCTAAGCTAGTCTTTGCTAAAGTAAGATCGGTGTGGTTTACTGCGTGCTAAGCTACGTAGCTTGAGCTACAGTAAATATCAGCGATTTTTAACATAACAAAGATTAGCTTAGCTAATGTAACTTGTGCCACAGTAAATATCAGCCATGTGTACTTTAGTAATACAGGTAGCTACATCTGTGCTACTTTTAAAGAAGTCCCAGAGAAGGGTCATTCAACATTTCTACCTTTGGAACCCAGAGACGGGTCGAGTGACCCGAAGGATTTTAGCTAACATCCTATAATGAGCTGTTAACAGGTGCTTTTGTTTTGTAAATAAGGCCATTACTGGCGCACCACAGGAGGGGGCACACTAATTTGACTAAGGCTGTGCTTTTTTGCGCAAGTGAACTTGGCTTCTAAATCCCCCGGTCCCTTTCAGTGGGCTACATATGTTGGTCCGTCACTTGACCTCAGGTCATGTGACCTATGTCGGTCCGTCAGTTTACCTCAGGTCATGTGACCTGTGTCGGTCCGTCAGTTGACTTCATGTCGTGTGACCTGTGTCGTTTTGTCAGTTGACCTCAGGTCATAAGACCTGTGTTGGTCCGTCACTTGACCTCAGGTCCTGTGACCTGTGTCGGTCCGTCAGTTGACCTCAGGTCATGTGACCTGTGTCGGTCCGTCAGTTGACTTCATGTCATGTGACCTGTGTCGTTGTGTCAGTTGACCTCAGGTCATGTGACCTGTGTTGGTACGTCAGTTGACCTCATGCCGTGTGACCTGTGTCGGTCCATCAGTTGACTTCATGTCATGTGACCTGTGTCGTTGTGTCAGTTGACCTCAGGTCATGTGACCTGTGTTGGTACGTCAGTTGACCTCATGCCGTGTGACCTGTGTCGGTCCGTCAGTTGACCTCAGGTCATGTGACCTATGTCAGTCCATCAGTTGACCTCAGGTCATGTGACCTGTGTCGGTCCGTCAGTTGACTTCATGTCGTGTGACCTGTGTCGTTTTGTCAGTTGACCTCAGGTCATGTGACCTGTGTTGGTACGTCAGTTGACCTCATGCCGTGTGACCTGTGTCGGTCCGTCAGTTGACCTCAGGTCATGTGACCTATGTCAGTCCATCAGTTGACCTCAGGTCATGTGACCTGTGTCGGTCCGTCAGTTGACTTCATGTCGTGTGACCTGTGTCATTTTGTCAGTTGACCTCAGGTCATGTGACCTGTGTTGGTCCGTCACTTGACTTCAGGTCATGTTACCTGTGTCGGTCCCTCAGTTGACCTCATGTTGTGTGACCTGTGTTGGTCCGTCAGTTGACCTCATGCCGTGTGACCTGTGTCGGTCCGTCACTTGACCTCAGGTCATGTGACCTGTGTCGGTCAGTCAGTTGACCTCAGGTCATGTGACCTGTGTCGGTCCGTCAGTTGACCTCAGGTCATGTGACCTGTGTCGGTACGTCAGTTGACCTCATGCCGTGTGACCTATGTCGGTCCGTCAGTTGACCTCATGTCGAGTGACCAGTGTCGGTCCATCAGTTGACTTCATGTCGTGTGACCTATGTCGGTCCGTCAGTTGACCTCAGGTCATGTGACCTGTGTCGGTCAGTCAGTTGACCTCAGGTCATGTGACCTGTGTCGGTCCGTCAGTTGACCTCAGGTCATGTGACCTGTGTCGGTCCGTCAGTTGACCTCATGTCGTGTGACCTGTGTCGGTCCGTCAGTTGACCTCAGGTCATGTGACCTGTGTCGGTCCGTCAGTTGACTTCATGTCATGTGACCTGTGTCGTTGTGTCAGTTGACCTCAGGTCATGTGACCTGTGTTGGTACGTCAGTTGACCTCATGCCGTGTGACCTGTGTCGGTCCGTCAGTTGACTTCATGTCGTGTNGTCAGTTGACCTCAGGTCATGTGACCTGTGTCGGTCCGTCAGTTGACCTCAGGTCATGTGACCTGTGTCGGTCCGTCAGTTGACCTCATGTCGTGTGACCTGTGTCGGTCCGTCAGTTGACCTCAGGTCATGTGACCTGTGTTCGGTCCATCAGTTGACTTCATGTCATGTGACCTGTGTTGTTGTGTCAGTTGACCTCAGGTCATGTGACCTGTGTTGGTACGTCAGTTGACCTCATGCCATGTGATCTGTGTCAGTCCATCAGTTGACTTCATGTCATGTGACCTGTGTCATTGTGTCAGTTGACCTCAGGTCATGTGACCTGTGTTGGTACATCAGTTGACCTCATGCCATGTGACCTGTGTCGATCCGTCAGTTGACCTCAGGTCATGTGACCTATGTCAGTCCATCAGTTGACCTCAGGTCATGTGACCTGTGTCGGTCCGTCAGTTGACTTCATGTCGTGTGACCTGTGTCGTTTTGTCAGTTGACCTCAGGTCATGTGACCTGTGTTGGTCCGTCACTTGACCTCAGGTCATGTGACCTGTGTCGGTCCCTCAGTTGACCTCATGTCATGTGACCTATGTTGGTCCGTCAGTTGACTTCATGTTGTGTGACCTGTGTTGGTCCATCACTTGACCTCAGGTCATGTGACCTGTGTTGGTCCGTCACTTGACCTCAGGTCATGTGACCTGTGTTGGTCCGTCAGTTCACCTTAGGTCATGTGACCTGTGTCGGTCCGTCAGTTGACCTCAGGTCATGTGACCTGTGTTGGTCCGTCAGTTCACCTCAGGTCATGTGACCTGTGTCGGTCCGTCACTTGACCTCAGGTCATGTGACCTGTGTCGGTCAGTCAGTTGACCTCAGGTCATGTGACCTGTGTCGGTCCGTCAGTTGACCTCAGGTCATGTGACCTGTGTCGGTACGTCAGTTGACCTCATGCCGTGTGACCAGTGTCGGTCCATCAGTTGACTTCATGTCGTGTGACCTATGTCGGTCCGTCAGTTGACCTCAGGTCATGTGACCTGTGTCGGTAAGTCAGTTGACCTCAGGTCATGTGACCTTTGTCAGTCCGTCAGTTGACCTCAGGTCATGTGACTTGTGTCGGTATGTCAGTTGACCTCATGCCGTGTGACCTGTGTCGGTACGTCAGTTGACCTCATGACGTGTGACCTGTGTCGGTCCGTCAGTTGACCTCATGTCGAGTGACCAGTGTCGTTCCATCAGTTGACTTCATGTCGTGTGACCTATGTCGGTCTGTCAGTTGACCTCAGGTCATGTGACCCATGTTGGTCCGTCAGTTGACCTCATGTCGTGTGACCAGTGTCGGTCCGTCAGTTGACTTCATGTCATGTGACTTGTGTCGTTTTGTCAGTTGACCTCAGGTCATGTGACCTATGTTGGTCCGTCACTTGACCTCAGGTCATGTGACCTGTGTCGGTCCATCACTTGATCTCATGTCATGTGACCTGTGTCGGTCTGTCAGTTGACTTCATGTCGTGTGACCTGTGTTGGTCTGTCACTTGACCTCAGGTCATGTGACCTGTGTTGGTCCGTCACTTGACCTCAGGTCATGTGACCTGTGTCGGTCCGTCAGTTGACCTCATGTCATGTGACCTATGTCGGTCCGTCAGTTGACCTCATGTCGTGTGACCTATGTCGGTCCGTCAGTTGACCTCAGGTCATGTGACCTGTGTCGGTCCGTCAGTTGACCTCAGGTCATGTGACCTGTGTCGGTCCGTCAGTTGACCTCAGGTCATGTGACCTATGTCGGTCCGTCAGTTGACCTCATGTCGTGTGACCTATGTCGGTCCATCAGTTGACTTCATGTCGTGTGACCTATGTCGGTCCGTCAGTTGACCTCAGGTCATGTGACCTGTGTCGGTCCGTCAGTTGACCTCAGGTCATGTGACCTGTGTCGGTCCGTCAGTTGACCTCATGTCGTGTGACCTATGTCGGTCCGTCAGTTGACTTCATGTCATGTGACCTGTGTCATTGTGTCAGTTGACCTCAGGTCATGTGACCTGTGTTGGTACATCAGTTGACCTCATGCCATGTGACCTGTGTCGGTCCGTCAGTTGACCTCAGGTCATGTGACCTATGTCAGTCCATCAGTTGACCTCAGGTCATGTGACCTGTGTCGGTCCGTCAGTTGACTTCATGTCGTGTGACCTGTGTCGTTTTGTCAGTTGACCTCAGGTCATGTGACCTGTGTTGGTCCGTCACTTGACCTCAGGTCATGTGACCTGTGTCGGTCCCTCAGTTGACCTCATGTCATGTGACCTATGTTGGTCCGTCAGTTGACTTCATGTTGTGTGACCTGTGTTGGTCCGTCACTTGACCTCAGGTCATGTGACCTGTGTTGGTCCGTCACTTGACCTCAGGTCATGTGACCTGTGTTGGTCCGTCAGTTCACCTCAGGTCATGTGACCTGTGTCGGTCCGTCAGTTGACCTCAGGTCATGTGACCTGTGTTGGTCCGTCAGTTCACCTCAGGTCATGTGACCTGTGTCGGTCCGTCACTTGACCTCAGGTCATGTGACCTGTGTCGGTCCGTCAGTTGACCTCAGGTCATGTGACCTGTGTCGGTACGTCAGTTGACCTCATGCCGTGTGACCTGTGTCGGTCCGTCAGTTGACCTCATGTCGAGTGACCAGTGTCGGTCCATCAGTTGACTTCATGTCGTGTGACCTATGTCGGTCCGTCAGTTGACCTCAGGTCATGTGACCTGTGTCGGTCAGTCAGTTGACCTCAGGTCATGTGACCTGTGTCGGTCCGTCAGTTGACCTCAGGTCATGTGACCTGTGTCGGTATGTCAGTTGACCTCATGCCGTGTGACCTGTGTCGGTACGTCAGTTGACCTCATGCCGTGTGACCTGTGTCGGTCCGTCAGTTGAACTCATGTCGAGTGACCAGTGTCGTTCCATCAGTTGACTTCATGTTGTGTGACCTATGTCGGTCCGTCAGTTGACCTCAGGTCAAGTGACCCGTGTTGGTCCGTCAGTTGACCTCATGTCGTGTGACCAGTGTCGGTCCGTCAGTTGACTTCATGTCATGTGACTTGTGTCGTTTTGTCAGTTGACCTCAGGTCATGTGACCTGTGTTGGTCCGTCACTTGACCTCAGGTCATGTGACCTGTGTCGGTCCGTCACTTGATCTCATGTCATGTGACCTGTGTCGGTCTGTCAGTTGACTTCATGTCGTGTGACCTGTGTTGGTCTGTCACTTGACCTCAGGTCATGTGACCTGTGTTGGTCCGTCACTTGACCTCAGGTCATGTGACCTGTGTCGGTCCGTCAGTTGACCTCATGTCATGTGACCTGTGTCGGTCCGTCAGTTGACCTCATGTCGTGTGACCTATGTCGGTCCATCAGTTGACCTCAGGTCATGTGACCTGTGTCGGTCCGTCAGTTGACCTCAGGTCATGTGACCTGTGTCGGTCCGTCAGTTGACCTCAGGTCATGTGACCTATGTCGGTCCGTCAGTTGACCTCATGTCGTGTGACCTATGTCGGTCCATCAGTTGACTTCATGTCGTGTGACCTATGTCGGTCCGTCAGTTGACCTCAGGTCATGTGACCTGTGTCGGTCCGTCAGTTGACCTCAGGTCATGTGACCTGTGTCGGTCCGTCAGTTGACCTCATGTCGTGTGACCTATGTCGGTCCGTCAGTTGACTTCATGTCATGTGACCTGTGTCGGTCCGTCAGGTGACGGACAACAATAGGTCAAGCATGTTTTAGAACACAGCAATGGGCCACCTGCATGTGCCGGCACGCACCGTATATACATGTGCCAAGGACAAGGAGAGAGACAGTACTTGTAAGCAAAATAATTTATTTGACAGAACATCAAAGTTACAGGATAGTCAGCACAGCAGAATAAGACAATTTTATGCATAAAATTGTTCTGGAGCAGACAAAGCTTTCCGTTCAGTGGATGTCCCAAAATGTTCAACTGTGAGATAACTTCAGGGTCTGTTATGTGTGAATTCAGGTCAGGGCCTCTCTTCTGACTAAGGGGGGAAGTGCAAGCAGAGTCTTACTTACCTGGTGGAAACATTGGAATGCAGTCTGTGCAGTCTGGTGTGGTGGGGGTGTCTGAGTTGTGTGCACGCATATTTATAACAAAAGGCAGTTAATGGCCCACTAATGTGGACCCACTAATGGCCCACTAATGGTTGGTTTGGACTAAGGGTCTTTTGACCCTCTTTCAGGACTTCTGGGGAGAGGTCGAAAATCCTGGGACTTCTAGTGTTAAAGTATGTTGAACAAACAGGCAACACATAGGCAACATACAAAATGAAGCTAAAAAACAGAATATAGACCAAAAAAAGTTGCAGATAATAAATATGGAGCACTGAGTTTGTCACTGAAGATTATAGAATTTATCTGACAATACTTTATGCAGTTATTATAAATCAAGTCAGGTGTTTTGTCGACCAGTCATCATCTCGAAGGGAGAGATAGTTTTTATTTTAATCACGATGGTTACTGAACAACACGATAAAAATCCACTTTTTGGATGAGTTTTGTACCTGGATGTGACAAACGCTGAAATAACTTCATTTATTTACTCTCTGAAGAAAAAGAACGGCTTTTTCTCCTGTGAGTGTGCGTGTGTGGAGTCACGGCTGACGTCACACAGTGAGCTGACGCAACCAATCACAGAACTTGTAGTTCTTAACTCAAGTCGTCATGGGAGTTGTAGTTCTTTCCCTCTGACCTATCACAGTGTGTCTCTACAGCCCCGACAACCAATCACAATACATAAACAAACGCCACGGCCATTTTGAACAGAAAGTAGCTATCAGTTAGCAAAAGTTTCCGGACTTTTCAACACATAAAAACGCTTATTAACAGAGCAGTAAAATTCTGAAATATAGCAAATCACATTCTACAGGTACACTAAGATCAACGCTCAGCTACACAGCGATTCAACTGTCGAAAACAACGACGGACTCTCTCGGAACCGTCTCGAACCGTTCGGTCCACAGCAGATCCTGGACACACCAAACCACTGAGCAGAAAAAGTTTCTGACAGCATATGCTTGTATACCCGCTTCAAATGCAATAACTACACAACAGCACTTCCTCGCAGTTTTATAAATGAGCTTATTAGGCAAAAAGTTGACGCGGAGGTCAAACGTGAATGCGCTATTCTGTGACAAGTCAGCAGTGAGTCCAAACAGAACCTGACCCACACACACAGCAGCGACAATTCTAACCCAAACAGCTTCAAACAAGGACAGGATTTATAAACAAAATACATACATTCGGTTCTTCTCTTCTCTCACAGTTGGGTTAAATACAAAATAAGTCCATAAATTATTGGGCTTGCGGCCGGCCGGCCACCGACCGAACCCCTTCGTGCAACGTGCTGCAGCATCTTCCAGTTTGAAAAGGAAGTCACAGGTGAGCGGCTGAGCGCGCAGCGCGTGGCCGTGCTGCATCAACACCGCGGTGGTGGGCGTGACCAAACAGCTGACTTTCCGACACAGAATATAATTATGAACAGAAATATAAATTATTGATGGACCACCGACTAACATTTTCGTTCAGTCTCGTCTCGTTAACGAAAATTCACACACATTTCGTCACGTTTTAATCATTAAAGAGCAATGTTTATTTAGTTACTGTCTCGTTATTGTCATGAAAAAAGGGGGCGTTGACGAAAAATTTAAGTTAACGTTACGTCAACAAAAACAACTCTGATTTCTATCTATATTTTGTTTTTATTTTTTGTTTTCCTGTCTACTTTGCTTGTTTGTTTCTATTGTACAGCACTTTGGTTGGCCTTGTGTCTGTTTAAGTGCTCTAAATATAAAGTGGTATGGTATGGTATATATTTCAAATGTTTATTTCTTTTAATGTTGATGATTATAACTGATAACTAATGAAAACCCTAAATTCAGTATCTCAGAAAATTGGGATATTACTTAGACCACTGTGGGAAAAAATAGGATTTTTAGAAATGAGATACGATACACCAGAGCCAACAATTCAGAAGAGCTGAAGACCACTATCAGAGCAACCTGGGTTCTCATAACACCTGAGCAGTGCCACAGACTGATGGACTCCATGCCACGCCGCGTTACTGCATTAATCCAGGCAAAAGGAGCCCCAACTAAGTATTGATGCTGTAAATGCTCATACTTTTCATGTTCATACTTTTAAGTTGGTCAACATTTCTAAAAATCTTTATTATTATTTTTTATTGGTCTTAAGTAATATTCTAATTTTCTGAGATATCAAATTTAGGGTTTTCATTAGTTGTCAGTTATAATCATCAACATTAGAAGAAATAAACATTTGAAATATATCAGTCTGTGTGTAATGAATGAATATAATATACAAGTTGCACTTTTTGAAAGGAATTACTGAAATAAATCAACCTTTTCATGATATTCTAATTGTATGACCAGCACCAGTATGTCAATGAACAGTATAAATCCTGAGAAAACAGACCAGTCATCAATTCAGTTTGTCACGACTTAAGGTTTGAACAAGGGGAAGTCCTTAAAGGTCCGCTGACATGATTAGTTTACTATTCATAAAATTGCTCAAAATATATCGTTTTTGCAAACAAAATGATAAATCACTTTAATTTTGCTTTAAAGGTGATTTTGAACTTCAAGCCGTGTTTAATCATGGGAAAACCGATTACACACGAACGCACCATCTGTGACGTTAAACCGGGCAGAGCTCTGGGCTTCTCACAGTGCGCGTGTGTGAGCAGCTCCACATGAAGGTCAGTCTGATACAGCATCAGACCTAAATTAGATCCTGTTGTTTCTTGTTCCATCACCCAAACTATTTTCTGCTTCCCAAAATGAAGACAAATAGCTCAAATCTTCACATGGATTGATAAATTCAACCTTGCTCTCAACGGAGGCAGTCGTAACTCTTCCCTCTCCTGTCCTTCCCCCCCTGCTGCTGGCAGCTCCACAGCAAAGCGCCTCGAACGCAAATTAAGATGGATTGGAGGTTTGGGCATTCGATTCTACAAGAAGATTTCCACAGAAGAAGGCACAAGGGGAGCCTTTTCAACCTCACAGAGTGACGGAGGATACGCCATGGATTCCGCCATGGATTCCGTGGATGTCTGGGTGTGCTCTGTGGAGGTGAAGAATCTTGGAATCTTGGATTATATTGGTTATGATGGCAGCGCTTTCCTTTTTGGCATTTGTGGAGCACTGGTCTATCGCAAAAGAGGGAGACTTCAGCAGGACTTAATGCCTGGAGCACCCGACGTCTGGTCTGCGCTGTGACCTCGAGAAATCAGCTGTGTGCGAGCTTATTCGGGGGGTGAACAGATCAACCTTGGTTTTAGGACTCTGTTCGCTGTGGTCAACATCAGAATTCAGCTGTTTGAGAGCTTATCCAGAGGGTGAGCTGGTCACCCTTGGACTTAGGACTCGGGTCGCTGTGGTCAACATCTGAGGTCAGAGTTGGATCAGTGGAAAAAAAAAAAAGTCCCGAATTGGATCATATGAACAGAATGGCCCTTACAGACTGAAGGCTGCTGAAATTACAAAGTGTGCCTGATGTAAAAATATTTGTAATTCTTATCTGGCTCCCTTGGAAACAGCCTTGGAAAAGGCTGGATATCTAATCTCTCCTGAGACGTGGCTACTGTGGAAAAAAGCTGTTCTTGTCTTGTCTGCCCCCCCCCCCGGAGAACTTTTCTATGAGCGTTATCGGAGGCATCCGGAATGTTTCATGGACAGATCCTCCCTGCCTCAGTTTCAACCTGCAACATGTAACTGTCATAAATGTGCTTATGATATGGTTTTTACTGGGTCATGCGGTGTCTTGCAGACAAAATGTGATTCATTTTTTTTTAATATCAACGCTGTAACCCCCATGGTTTCTTTCCCTGTTTTCCCACCTTTGACCTTCATCCTGAGACGGATGAGAGAGGCCGCGCTGAAGAACATGTCATGTGTTTTGATAAGGCAGCAGCTTTTCACACTCAAAACCCTCTCCTGGATGACTGTGAATACATAATCACGCTGTATTGATGAAAATTGGTGCAATGTTAATAATAAATGACTCTTGACTCTTGACTCTTGACTAAATTCATCGTTTTAAATTGTCCACTATTAAAGAGACCAGGGGCCTCATGTACAAAGACTTGCGTGGACTTCTTACTGAAAAGTGACGTACGGTCAAATCCAGAAAACGGCGTACGCACAAAAAAATCCAGATGTATCAAACTGTGCGTACGCCGGAATCCACGCACATTGCTTTTGTACATCACAATCAACGTGGAATTGAGCGCACATGAGAGAGTGGCCGACTCCGCCTTTGACACGCCTCCATATTTTTTTTTTTTTTTTCGGCTTTATTCCCTGCGTTAGGGGTCGCCACAGCGAACTGGTCGCATGAAGATTTGGCAGTTGTTTTTACGCCGGATGCCCTTCCTGACACAAGTAACTCAACTTTGACACGCCTCCATATAAATATGCAAATTCATTTAAATATGCCCTGCACCAGAGGAATGTCGTCATTGCTCTATTGCAAATCATGTCGAAACGTGGAAAAAAGAGGAACTTCACGGACTGTGAACTGGAGACACTTCTGAGTGAGGTAGAGAGGCACGGAAAAAGGTTTTGTTTGGCACGCGTAGGCAAGGGGGGTTCGGGGGGTTCGAACGAACCACCCACTTTTAAACGAGAAGTTGACCACACAATACTAACATGCCTAGATAGGTCACGGGGTAGCGCGTTCGCCTTCCATCCCAAACCTCATGAGTTCAATTCCCACATGGTACAATGTTGTTGTTTTTTTTATTCATTCCAGATTTAAAGAACACAAGAAAACTAGTTAGTAAAAACAAGAAATGAAACAATACATGAAATGAAAGGAAGCAGAAGATTTCTTGTTGTTTTTTTTAAATAGTTTTCTTGTGTTCTTTAAATCTGGAATGAATAAAAAAAAAAACGTTGTACCATGTGGGAATTGAACTCATGAGGTTTGGGACGGAAGGCGAACACGCTACCCAGTGCGCCAAGGATTGCGCGCGTTAGACGAGTTAACCGTCCATCATATCCCTGCCGGACGCGGGTTCGATCCCCGGTCCCGACGGGATGTTTTCCCAGCGATGTCACCCCTCCGTAATTAATCTTAGTCACTGGCACTTTTAGTTGTAGAAATGTTAGCAAATATGTGCTTTAAGTATGCGTTTGTTGTTCTAAACAGAAGGTGTACTTCTGCTGCCGAGAACGTCATTTCCTGTTTACTAGGCGCTCGAGACCGGTGCGCTCCTACGTCATTTCCGGTATAAGTAATTTCTAAATTATTATTTGTAAACAAACGTGAAATCTAGGTGTTATCTATGAATTTTCTTCAACGTTTTGACTGATTCTTTATATTAGCTTATATACTCAATTGTAAATATTCTAAATGTTAATCTAATTACTTAATATTTACAGTAATAAACAAATTGAAATACTAAATACAGAGTACACAAGGGCATTGAATGCAACACTTTTATTGCAGCGTTAAGAACATCAAGAAAAAAACGGTCATATCCATCATCATTTATAATTGAACAACAACAACAACAACAACTTTCAAAGACAAAATATTAACAATAAAAACATACATTAAAATATAAACATAAATTGTTGTGAAAAAATAAAATATGTCAGTATAAACATATCAAATAACAATAACTATAATATAGAATATACATAGATTTAGATATATATAT
>JBBPBX010029219.1:25765-36022 GCA_038048925.1 Garcialebias charrua | reverse complement strand
TATTTAATATTTTCTCCAGAAGCTACACACATATATCTGTCTTTTAGTCTAACAATATGCACAGTTCTATTCTTTTTACCTTTTGATTCTCTGACACTCAGGTGGGGAGGCGGACAGCTGTGATCTCTGTCTTCAGTCCATCTCAGACCCCTAGTAGCAACTCTTAACCACTTAAGAGTCCTTTGGAGCAGCTTAACTTTTCTTGAGCGTAAGAGTGATTCTTACAGTTATGAATTTTGATAACCGGCAAAAACACTTAAGTCTTAGAGTAGGAGCAAATATAAGAAATTTTCAGCATGTCTAAAAATCCACTCTAAGAAGTTTGATAAATACAGGCCCTGAACTACATAAGGTGTGCGCAATCAAGCACACATTATGTATAAAAAAAATGAACAAAAATAAATAAATTAGGTCAACATGACCATAAAGGTATTACATTATTTGAATTTTGCTTCAAAAATGCTTTCTCAACGTGTGTTTACATCAATTACATAAATTTTCTCTTACCTACAAGTCAAACAGTAACTATTTGATAAATTTTGACATTTTGTTGTGCTTCTGACCCCTTTCAATGTCAACATATAAAGATGTAGATGTTTTTAAAACCTTACTAACCTTTGCAGACCAAACAACTGAAGACAGCTCTTAAAGAAGCAACTTCAGCCTCTGAAAGTGACAAAGTTGTTGTCAGTGTGGAATGTGCAAATCCACTCAACTCCTTTTTCACTTTGGACACTTCCTTCAGACTTTGGGCTGCCTCAACCAGCTTGTCCAAGGGCATCTCGAACTTTGTCACAAATTGATCCAACACAAGCCTCCACCTCAGAAAAATGAACTGTAACCATTTTACTGGTCTCTAGCTTTCCATGAAGTACTTCACCAATGTAGATATTTCTGTGAATTGATGATAAAACACACAGACACACACAGTATATATTATATGCAGTATAAGTATTAAGACAATGGGTCAAACTAATGTCATGTATTTCCATCATTTTAATGATACACCACTATAACACCAAGTGATGTCCAAATTAAATAGAAAAATAAATATGAAATATTTTCAACATGTTTACTAGAATACATAACAAAGCTGACAAATTGAAGCAACATGATCAACAGCACAGGAGCCTGTGCAAATTGTTTTGTACACTAACCAAGTTAAGCATAATTTTAGAAGTTTAGCCTATTTGTTGTTGTGGCAATGACATGGCATGCTATCTAAAGGAAAATATTTTTTTAATCACCTCTGAAATGTCCTGGTCATGGTGGCCCGTGGAGGTGGGCAGGAGAAGCCAGTAGCTGCACCGGGTGGCCGCTGAAAACTGAAATGGCCAGGACAATCTGATGGGGGCGCAGGAGCCAGTTTCTCAACTGTGGTGCTGTTACCATGGACCTCATAATGTCGCCGTGCGATGAGGTCAAAGCAGTTAAAGTCCCCATCCACTTGGGGAAATATGGCTACGTTAGCGTCATCCGTCAAATAGATGCTTTCTTTTTGCACCTGCGACATACAAGGTTCTATTAAAGACACGCCGACAGACTGCAAAAGCAGATGCTAGTCTGATAAAATGAAGCGAAAACGTACCTGAAATATGACAGCAAATTTTTCAGTTGTTATATCTTCTGCTCTCAATGTTAACCTTTTAAGTCCACGAAATAAAATGAAGCTTTCCATTTCTTTATGTAGCAGAGCCGTGTTTTCCACCCTTGTGTTCTGGCGGTCAAGAGTAGTTTCCGGGTCATGCCACTTGTTTTAAAAAAATAAATAAAAATACAAAATCGAAACTGACCCATCGTTATCCGTTTTTTCCATTTTCGTTTTGTGCACAAAATCGGAAATCGGATAACGGTTTGTAATCCATTTTTTTGTTTTGGTTCAATAAACGAAAAATGAAAAAACAAGTGGTTTTTTTGTTATTTCATTTTTTGTTTCAAAAGAAAAAACGAACTGCCTGGATGTACACGGACCGTTAATGTCCAGAACGGGGAGAGAAAACTTCTTGACTAAATCATGACTACAGTAATTAAATTCTGTTCAGCACCAGAGTCAATTAATGCTGACACAGGAAAATGGTTTTGTTCTAACTGAATAACCTTAGGTAAAATTAATCTGCGCATGGAAGTGAAAGAGGAAGTGCCCACCAATAACTTCCGTTCTATTGGCGGGCGTTGTCGTTTCCCAAAAGCGGGCATGAAGCAATATAATGTCCCTCATTTCCACAATACATGCACAGGTTAGCAGTCCTACATCTCTGTCTTTCACTTGCTGTTAATTTTGTTCTGCCTATCTGCATTGGTTCAGGTGCAGGTAATGCTAGCTGAGATCCAGTAGATGGTGGTAGCGAGCTTCGGGAGTTGAGACTGAAATTATTGTCCCCACCTGACGACGTAGAAAGGCCGGAAGTGTTGGGCCTCTGGTAGTTGTAGTCCCGTTCTCGGCGACGTTCCCGGAAGCGTTCGTCGATGGAGATCGCTAAATTTATTAGCACGTCAAAGCTAGGAGGTTCGTCTCTTGCTGCAATCTGGTCCTTAACGTAATCAGAGAGAGAGTTCAAAAATGTACCTTGAAGCGCCCTGTCGTTCCACTCCGTTTGAGACGCAAGAATGCGGAAGTCCAGAGCGTGTTCGGAGACGGGTCGTCTGCCCTGACGTAATCCCAACAAACGTTTCTCTGCATTTGTTTGTTGCAACGGCCGGTCAAAAATCCTGCGGAACTCATTCAGAAACAGGTCGAATGACACAAAGTCCAAATCACGGTTGTGGAGGTAAGAAGATGCCCACTGGAGGGCTTTACCTGAAAGCTGACTGTTGAGATAAGTGATTTTAGCGATGTCCGTGGAGTAGAGCTGAGGTGCTCCCTTGAAGGCGAGCTTGCACTGCAGGAGAAAACCTTCACATAACGTTGGGTCTCCTGAGAAGAGTTCAGATGGTTTAACCAGTAACTGTTGAGGAGAAGGAGAGTTATTGCTTAAACTGGTGCTGGGAGAGCTTGAGTCTGAGGTGGCAGCCGGAGCTGTGGGAGGAGAAATAGCGAGTTTCTTATGTATTGAATGAACCATACCTCCGAGTACTAGCATGTCAGATTGGGTCTTAAGTTGTTGACTTATTACTTGTTTTAGCATCTCCTCTAATGGAGTCTAGCTTGTGGCCCGCAAGGAGGAAGCTTGTGCGTTCATGGTCTCGTTCTGTGTTTAGTTTAGGCTGAAGCATTAACTGTTATGATCTCAAAAGGTAACCCAGTTGGTAACGAGACCCAGAATGACACAAGACAAAAAGGTGCAAAAGTAACAGTGTTTATTATTTACAGTGGGGAAATCTATTTACAAATGTACAAGGGTCCTCTGGATTTCCTGGAAGATGAAAAGCAGACAGTCAGATGGGTTTGACCATTTTGTTTGTTTGATGTTTCCTTACGGATGAAAAGAGGAGGATGATTCCAGAGAGTCCTTAATTCCTTGAGATGAGTCCCAGAGGGCGAGTGAGGCAGGCAAGTGGCTGGAGGGCAAAGCACGACGAGCAGAGAGCTGGAACCAGGAGAATCCGAGGGCTGAGAACACAACAAGCACAGGGTAAGTTTCTCTCAAATGTACTCACAAACTGGCTAGAGGCATAAATACCATGTGTGGCATAAAATGCTTCAGCGAAGAGTAGAACTCGACTGCAACCTTAAGTAGAGGTGGAGCTCGTCAGGTGGATGACCGTCAGCTGTGGATGATTGGCGGCCATCTTGGAGCTGCAGCAGGTGCCACTCTTACATGGGTTGAGAAGGGTGGCAGAGGGCAGGTAGCACCTTTATACAAGTTGCTTCTGTGTAGAAAAATACAAATTTTTCATAAAGAAGACATTAATAGGCAAATTATGACATTTATACTTAATAAAGCCTATGTTATTAAAGAGTCATTCATATGTAGTTACCATTGTCATCGGTTTATGCCACTTCTGTTCCGTGTCTGTGCAGCTTAGGACTAGAGAGACAGCTTGAAGCTTCAACTGTGAGTAGTGAGCCGTCTGGAAGAGCAGAGCTGTCACATGGCTGCACAAGACTGTACCTGCCACACAGGTGCACTGGCATCCCTGAAACTCCACCGGCTTTGATTCCCTCAGCACCATCTGTGTACAATACCAAATATTTCAGAGACCAAAATGTACCAACTCTAAATGCTATTATAAAAAGACAACCATAATTAGACAACCACACACACACACACACACACTATCTATCTATCTATCTATCTATCTATCTATCTATCTATCTATCTATCTATCTATCTATCTATCTATCTATCTATCTATCTAATATATATATACAGTATATATATATATATATATATATATATATATATATTGCAGTTACAGGATTCACAGATACAGTACTTAATTATAAAAGAACAGACCTGAAGCAACAGTTTTTTTTGTGTACCTCAGAAATAAACAAATAAAATAAACACAACATGTGCATTTTTTGGTTTATTTTTCAATCAATGATAACTTGAGTAGTCAATTAATGTTATGTGCTTTAGTTTGACTATCATTTATAAAATTTGTACTTCTTCAAAGTCGTATTAGCTTCTTAAAACACAGCCCTGTAGTGAACATGTTGGGTCGCTTTGACTTACACTCAAACAAGCCGTTTTCGCATTGACCGGCCCTCAATGGCCCGTGCCGCCCCGCCCCGCCTTCTAACCCGGGTTCGGCGTGTTCGCATTTTCCTTTTTTTCCCCGGGTCCGCCCTCGTTTTGGAACCATCTCCACCGTGGTTCTGATCGGGCCGGGCTCCCCCGGCCCAGTTTGACGTCATTTACTTATTTATAAATGTACAGTACATTTATAAATTCAATGTATAGTTTAAATCTGTATCCGTTGATCAAAGCCAACAAGAATTACAACTCATAGTGCCACAATCAAAAACGAAACTTAAAACGGGGAGTGGACTGTATTGATTTCCCATAATGCTTAGCGGTATGTTAGTGTTCCGGGCCGCACCATGAGTGAGATGGCTGTCTGTGATATAGACCTGCCTCTTGTGCGCTATTAAGGTTTGGGTGTTTCCTGTTGTAAGGCTCAGAGTGTCTTCATTGGGTTTAACTCACACAATGTAAAGACAGTAGTCACAGAATATGGTTTAACACACGTGCTCTCCGTTCAAGAAATTCATTATTACAGCTTCATATATAATAAGTGATGATGATGATATCAGAACTGGATCGGTATTGGCCGATACCCAGAGTTAAGTATCGGGATCGGATCGGAAGTAAGAAAATGTGGATCGGTGCATCCCTACTTTAAATTCCAAGGACACTCATTTTTCCAGTTTCCCTTCTTGCGACAATAGTTACAAACTGAGTCTGCTTTAGATTGCAAAGTAGGATCCCATCTAGTTTCACTAGGGAACCATTCATGGTGGGATTCCTTAGGGCTATGACCATCCTCCAAGTTAAAATCCCTCACAGCTTTATGCGTTAGATTACAGGGGTCACCAACCTTTTTGAAAATGAGAGCTACTTCGTGGGTACGGAGTCATACAAAGGGCACCAATTTGATAAACTCTTCAGAAATAAAGTGTAAATTGAAAAAAAAAAGTATAATAAACATATTTTTAAGAACATATTTTTAAGATAGACATTTTAAAATATATATAAATACAAAAAAAACTGAATAAAATGAAATTTTAAATGCAGCTTAGTAGTGAGTTGTTCTATTTTAAAACAGGTCCGCGGGCACCTCAAATGGTCTTTGGGGGCACCTGGGTGCCCGCGGGCACGTGTTGGTGACCTCTGCGTTAGAACATACTCATCTGCTAAAACAGCAGCTTTAGCAGCAGTTTTTACTTTTTGTTCATTAACATATGTGGCAACCCGATGTGGAATATTGGCCCTCATTCACGAACCGTTCGTACGCACAGATTTGTTCTTAAACTGTGCGTACGAGTGATTTAGGATCATTTGTGGCATTCAACAATGTTTTCGTATCCTACGATTTTTTTCAGATACGAACAAAATTTACGAGTGGTCCGGACCTGTCGTATAATTTAGGAGCGTCAGTCTGCTGTCATCCAGACGGAACTTCTCCACTAATAACTTCATATTTCGTTATTTAGAAAATATTTTGGGTTTAAAAAAATCACGCACCATAATTATTCTTGACAATAGGTTATTCTGTTTGAATTAGAATTATAATTTTAAGTTTAATTTGTCTGGTGTGTCGCGCAGGCTTCAGTGAGTCGTGCGCTCCCCTTGGTCATCAAAGCCGCTCCTCATATTAACACCCAGGTACATAAAATTCCCATACACCGCCGCAGAACAAGTACGAATTAAGACTGATTTTCATGCTATTGCTGGACTGCTGTGCCAAACACCATCGGAGCAATAGATTATTATATCTGATTCGAAATATAACCTGCAGAATGTGGTTGCGCGATGACCAGGAGGAGCGCGCATGACACATTTGTGCTGCAAAACATGTTGGCACGCGTCTGCGCAGCGTGGCATTTACAGTATTGTCCATCCATCTCGCAGACTGACCACCTCCTGTCCGTGCTGCGGCGAGACGTTTGTTTGAAGCCATTTTCAGATCAAACCATTTATTCTTGATTTCTGATACTGTACGACCCACGGGACACACAACATATGCACTACAATATTAATATGAAGTTAACTGTAGTTTCGAGACATCTTAAAATGCTTCTGTTCAAAAACACATCCGACACTTGCGGGGGGGGGGGGTAGCGGTGCGCTCTTCTGAATAAGTGAAACTATAATGTAACACAGTACACTAAAATTAGAGATATTTGACCATCCGACACTTGCGGGGGGTGGGGGGCAGCGGTGCGCCACGCTCTTCTGAATAAGTGAAACTACACAGTTGTTTACACTAACATTAAAAATATTTGACCATCCGACACCTGCGGGGGGGTGGGGGTGCCACAGCGCGACTGAGAGCAGATCTCCGAACGCGTGAAGTTCCTCCTTTTACTTCTTGAGTTTGAATGAATGGACACTTCCTGCTGTCAGAAGGCAGGAAGCGTGGCCTTATATGGTGTTTTGAGGGGTGGGAATTATGTAAATGACCTCTACGCGTGCACGCGCAGCTGTTTAGGACAGGTGGGATTCATTAAATTTACGCAGCCATTTACACACGTTTCCTCAGGATAGAAGACTTTGTTGAATCTGACGTGGCATGTTCGTACGAACGCTTCGTACGAACAAAAGTAGGAGAAATTTAGGATAAAAATACGAACATTTTCGTGAATGAGGGCCATTGTTCTTAAACTGTTCCAACACTTATCAACTCACAAAGGGATTTCAAATCATCCACATCTTCTACTGATAACCAGCGATAGAATTGTGTGTTTAATTCTCTGACAAGATCTGTATTTGTCTGTTTTCCAGCCTTCCTGTAGTTCCTAAATTGTTGCCTGTAATATTCAGGAACCCGTTCATAGGCTTTCAAAACAGCTTCTTTAACATCTTTGTACACCTTCCTTTCAGCTGAAGTTATTGAAACATAAGCTTCTTGGGCCTTACCCACAGCACACTTTGCAGTAGAATGGAGCAATCTGGATCACTCCAGTCATTGTCCTCTGCCATGTCCTCAGAAAAACACATCAGGATCTTGTTAATTAAATTTAGGTAACAGCTTCAACATGTTAACCAAGTTACGTCCAGAAAACCCATCACCAACTTGAGACAGATTAAGAGTTCCACCACTTAACCTGCCCTCAGACCTCAACTTCAGATGCTCAGCTTCTAGAGATAATTTCTTAAGCTCCAACTCATGTGCTAACCTCTTTTCTTCTAGCCTGGTTAAAACCAGACCCTTGTCCTTCGCTTTGTACTAGGGTCTGGACTTTCTCCATAGAGAACCGATTCTTGCTGGAGGCGTGGCCTCTGCTGAGGAACAAAACCATTGGATCTTAGAAAAATTTTGAACAGGGAAAAGCATTCTGCTCCCTCCCCCTCAGAGCCATGGCTGCTCCCCCGTGGTCTGTTGAACTTGACATCTGCTCCGCCTCCTGCAGCATTTTCTCTCGCTGCAGCCTGCCGCTGCATATTCTGTGTTTATATGTTAATAAAACGTTCTAAAAAAATAAAATAAAACCATGGATCGCTGGTCCAGCACACCAGAAGACCAGAAAATCTGATGGGACTCGGGCAGCAACGTAAAACCCGAGTTTAATTCTCTCGTGACAACCTGAGGCATTTCCTCATAGCGGAGGGAGAGGAGGAGCGATCACTTGACTTTTGGCCAAAAAAACAAAAGAAAACTCCAGATAAGGGATTAAGAAGGGGAATTAATACATTTGTGTCACATATAAAACAGTCCTGCATCGCTTTGCATCGCTTTGAATGAGAACATGCGGCTGCGCGCTGGGACAGGTGGGGGCGTGGGTTAGGGGCCAAAAACTCCGCCCCTTCTGTTCTCTGATTGGTCCGGTCAAAAATCAGCCGGAGAAATCGTTGTCTATGGGAGAAGTCCCAGACTGAGCAGTGAAGGGAAATGAGAATTGAGCGGAGCTGTGCAGGAAGGCGAGGGCCAGGCTACTTTTCTTCATGTGCTAGCCGCAACTTTTCCAACTCAAACTGTATTTCAAACTCCGTTCTTTTAGATTGAAACTTTAATTGAGAATCTTGAGATACTGTTGGACCCAAAGATTCCTCGTCCCACTTAGTCCCACATCAGTTAATGAATCTGAACCAAGGGAAGTCATGTCTGTTATATCAGCATCTGAAAGAGAAACAGTAAAGACATTCAATTTTACAAGATTGTCTTTTAAAAAACTCTTTAGTTGAGGTAACCTCATTTCGCAGCTTCAAAATAAATTTTAAAGTGTTCAGCTACTTGAGAAATCTGCTCCTTGTGAGCTTTTCCAAAAGTTCTAACATTGGGGAAGCCAAAAAAAGAACTCACAATATCCATTTTTAACAAATCAAATTCCAAAAACTAGTCCGCAAATACCAAATTCTTTATCCAACAACCATAATGAAATGCATGACTGGTGCAAACAAATGGCAAATCTCCATTTTCCTGCATCTAACTAAGTGAAACAACAACAAAAAAACTAACTAACCTTAGACTAATCTTCAGGCCTTCCTTCAAGAGCCAAGGCAGTTGAAGCACCAAAATGCCGCTGGCAGCAAATCCCTCCAGGCCGAAACCTCGCGGGCAGCAACCATGGCGGTACCCTCAGCTCAGAATCTAGCCCAAAAATAACAAGCAAAACTAATAAACAGGGTCGTCTAAAATGGAGTTGCCAAAACAACAAACACTAGACAGCACTTACTTGTTGAAAACCAAAACTTCCCTCTCCCCATTCCGAAAGTGCTAAAAAAAAAAAAAAAAATCCTCATGGACCTCCAATAATATACATAAGGAACATGAAAACTATCCAAAAATGTAGGAAGGTTTCAAACACCGTAAACAAGCCCAAAACCTACAAACAACCTGCTACACAGGAAAACCCAAATCAGGAGCATGTAACTGCCACCTGAACAAGAATAACGCCAATCAAGTATGATTAGAGCTTACACAATGCTTAGCTTAGGACGAGCCCCCACAATGTTACGTCCACCAGGCTCATTTGGTTGGGTAGCATTAAAAGAGACCACACAAGGATTTTCTGATTAAATAAAAATTGCATTTCTTAAATTATACTAGAGTAGAAAACCTGAAAAAAGATTGAATACCTGAAATGTAACCTTAATGGATAAATGCAAAACAAACCGTACAAACCAATCCAAAAGGGGTTCTGAGGAGGAGGAAGGGAAAAGCCTCCTCTTCTGCTGCATGCATGGCAACTTAAATACCAGAAGTGCACCATTCAGGGCAAAACAAAAACACCTGCAGAAGGCCTGTCTCTAGAACCTTACAAGGAAAAAGAGGCAAAGACCACTGCAGCCGTAACATCAGATCAGACGAGACGACCTGCTAAATGTAAGCATTGTGGGAGCTCGTCCTAAGCTAAGCATTGTGGAAGCTCTAATCATTCTTGATTGGCTTCATTCTTGTCAGGTGGCAGTTACATGCTCAAAAATAATAAAATTGGGGCCCAGGTCTCTATGAACCATGGAGATTCTTTCCACAGCTCAGTAGTGCACCTGAACCCCAAGGCCCTGTCTGAGTGGTGGTGTGATGGAGTGGGCGGAGGAAGATGTCAGGATGGGGAGAAAGAACCGAAATGGCAACCCCCCCCCTCCCCCCCAGGGGGCCAGCTCCCCCACTGACCCCAATAGGCACCCCATTCTCTGAGATCTACCA
>JBBPBX010029219.1:0-25749 GCA_038048925.1 Garcialebias charrua | reverse complement strand
CATGCAGCCTCTGCGTTACTCACACGGTGTGAGGATCTAACCTGTCGTGAGCCCACAGACCCAGACTCACCTGCCCTAGTTCCAGAGCCATACTTGTCTCCCAGTTCCAGATAGGGCTGGGCGATATGGACAAAAATTCATATCTCGATATTGTTGTGATATATCGCGATATACGATATATATCTCGATATAATTTTCTTTCCATAAAAGAATAACAAAAATATATTTCTGAGTCAAAGCTTTGTCCCAGTTGTCACACAGCAACATTTATTAACAAACAGCTGTAACTCTACAAAATAAATGTCTAAAAAATGAACTATTTACATACATTACTTTATTTTTTAGACATTTATTTACACCTATTAAATAATAATCCTCTTCAGCTGAGGGCAGCTGTGGCTGAGAGGCTAGAGCAGTCTCCTCCAATGGGAGAGCTGGGGGTTCAATTCCACCAGCAGTCACATGCTGAAGTGTTCCTGGGCAGTGGGCAACACTGAACCCCTCATTGCCTCTGATGTGTGTCCCATCAGTGTATGAATGTGATAAAGTACTGATTATTCTTTGTACAGTTCTAGTAGAGTGCTGTATGAATGGGTAAATGAGGACACAGATTGTGTTTTAAAGAGCTTTGAGTGTCTTGATAAGATAGAAAGGTGCTTTCACTTTAGTCAGTGTGTTTGTGAACTGCAGTAAATGTGAGCCTCCATTCTCAGAAACGTGAACCGAGAGGCGGAGAGATGATTAAATCAGCAGTTTATCATATTGCTATGACGCGGTCAGTCTCAGCTGTGGAAGAAGACGGCTAAAGCATTAGCCATCTTGTTAGCCGCTAAGGACCGTATCTTTAGTGACGTGATAAACTGCTGATTTATTAATGTCTCCACCTCTCTCTGCTCCTCTCATAAAGCTCTGTGGTGCGCACACGGCTAAATGAGCTCAGACCCGTGGTTTGTTTTAAGGAAGCAGCAGGCTGGAAAAACACTTGGTTCTGCCGTTTCACGGTTCATGCTCCACTCCGCTGTTTAAATGGTGAAAAAGATTTGTAGTTCCGACCTTTCGTCGGGATTATTTTCAGCATCATCTACAAAAATATTTTTTCTGCCCTCATCTGACAATTTAAATCCAAACTAGCTCAGAAAGAACATTGTTTTTCCCCCTCAGCAGCTAGTGTCGCGGCTCTTCATATCTGCCGTGTTTACTTGTGTTGAAAGTCTCCGTGGCTCCGCCCTCCTGCAGGCAGGAAGGAGGGACTGGGTCTGTGTTCAGTGAAGGAGAAGGAGGGGGGCGAGTGGGAGCCCGCGTGACAGCAGGAGGATTCTCGATATAAACGATATAGCCATTTTAACCATCGTACATTGAAAAACTTGCGATACATCGAGTATATTCGATACATCGCCCACCCCTAGTTGCAGAGCTGTTCTTGGCCCCCCAGTACTAGAGCCGTACTTGGCCCCTGGTTGTAGATAGAGAGCCCAGAAGGACACTTGTCACTCCGCCTCCGAGAGGGTGCTAGAGGACTTCTCTCACTGTGCCATGCTTGCTGTGGGGTCCACGTCGTTCCTCGCAGAGAGTTCCACGTACCTGAGTTCCATGTTCCTGAGTTCCATGTCTGCTCCAGATCCTGCTGCCGAAGACCCTGCCGCCAAAGACCCTGTCTAAGCTGCTGAGATCCTCGCTCTTGGTCTGCCTGCTGAGGTCCTCGCTCCTGTTCTGCTCCAACATGATAGACGGCTGCCCGTCTGACCTGTTCCTGCCTGATGAACATCCTCCCGGCCGCCCGCCTGACCAGCCGCGGCCTGTTGGACGACCTCCTAGCCACCCACCTGATCTGCCCCGGCCTGTTGGATGACCTCCCGGTCACCCAACTGACCGGCCCCGGCTTGCTGGATGAATTCACAGCCGACCACCTGACTGGCCCCGGCCTGTTGAATGGTCTCCCGACCGCCCGCCTGACCCGTTCTTCTTGTTGGATGGTCTCCCGGCTGCCCGCCGGACATGCTCCAGCATTTTGGACAACTTCCCAGCCGTCCACCTGAACTCTGACCTCCTTGTGTTTCTGTGTGTTGTGCCTTGCCCCTGGTGTACCCTGTCCAGTTATTGGTTTCCCCTTGTGTTTAGTGCCCTCCTTCGTGTTGGTTCCCCCCTCCTCCCATCCACGTTTTGGGGGTGTGGGGGTCTTGGCGATGTCAAGGGACCTCCTTGTGGGGGAGGTACTGTAGGAGTTGTGCTTTCCCTGGTCTCTGGCTCCCTCTCTTGTTCTATATTTGTTTGCTCCCCCACAGATGTCTGCACTAGAGGATGACATTTTTTTCCAGAGTACCACGGGTCATGTGAATCTGGCAGGATTCCCTGGGATTATAACTCACGTGACCAGGACGTGACAAGATTGAAAGTTAATGGGACCGGACAGGAGCAGGAACCAACCAATAAGCAAAAAAGAACATGGAAAAAAAAGAAGGGTGCGACTATTTTGTAGTTTTCTTTCAATAAGCCTTCACTTTAACACGTCAAAATAACTACATTACCCAGAATTCAACTGTGTTCCAGCTGCTGCTTTTCACAGAGAGGGAGGGAGCTGAGGAGCAACAAAGTCACCAGAGTCGAGTGACAGGAAATAGTTTAAGGTAAGAAGTAACTGTCTATCTGTTAAACTCACAGAACGGGCAGGAAAGTGTAAAATAACCCAGAACTTCACGAGAGTTGTGTTGGTGCTATGCTGCTTAAAGGGGACCAAATATTGGTTTTATAAATTTTTATGGTATGTCTGTGGGCTATCCAGTAAGGGTTGAACGAGTACATAATTTTTAACCTCGACATTAACATAAAAAAACTCGAATGGCACTCGAGTAGCCGATGACGTCACAGTGTCTTATGATGCAAAATAAATAAATAAATATAAATGCATAAAAAACGTCTTTACAAAAAGAAAAAAAAGACCAACAAAACATTGGGAGCATTTATTATGCTCCTATCATTTATCATACTGCAGATAAGTCACAGGAAAAACAAAACTATTAGTTATTAATATTAATATTAAAAGTGAAAGTAAGGCGCTGAACCGAAACTTAAAAAACAAATGGGGCCACAGCCACACCGTACCACGCCTGCAGTGCTGTGCAATTTAGGTTTACTTTTAGAGATTGTGTTTATAGGTTTTTAATAGCTAGAGAAATGAATATGTGCTGCTTTTTGTTTGTGAAATGTTATGAAATAAAATATGTTTTTGTCTTCGTGTTTTTATTCTCCAAGAGAGGTTTTCAAACAGTGTTAAAATGACCAGTCTCTCTTCTAAGATCTGTTCTGGTGAGGTTCTGATGGAATGCTCAGTTTGTGTCTGTCCTACAGGCTTGGGGCACGCAGGGGGACCTGGTGCCTGTTTGTCAGTTTTACGACTTTGAAGATATATAGTTGTGAGGAAATCTACTGAAAGCCTCCTTTCTTACCCTGGATGTTTGTTCAGTTAGAAAGTAACAAGAACAGCTCTAAATCTATGTGTGTAGTGTATGATCTTTAATGTAATTTAATGTCCAGTTACACTAATTGGTCACTTAGTGGTCTACTAGAGTGTGTGTGTGTTTATAAGTACTCAGCAATAAATGTACATTTATTTCAGTCATCGATGTGTCGGTGCCCTTCCCCCTCTCAAACCTGCGAAGACCAGAGTAAGCTGAAACCCCCCTGAGGGGCTTTCTGGCAGTAAAGGAGGGCAACAGTCTTTAAAGCAGAAACTTCTCTTATTGTTTAAGGCAGGCAACGCCCTACAAAAGAATAAAAGCACAAGTTCTTTCCTCCTCCATCAGGCAACGCAAGGAGCAGGCCACGGGGAAAAACAGCCCATCAGGTCGTATATGGGGTCTCTCTTGAAATGCGCATTTCTTTCCATTTCAATGTCCTTTCTTTCCCCCTCTCTCCCTGCCTCCTCCCTTTTTCTCTCTCTGTCCACAATTTGTAATATAATGGCTTTTTGGAATAGAACAAATGTATTCTGTGACTTTTAACCTTATGATTAATTAAACTGGTTTGGAACTTTAAGTGAGCGTTTGTCGTGTATTCAGCGTATCTCTCCTTTTTGATCCAAAGTGAACCAAACAACGAACTTGGGGCTTAACGCCAACAGAAACGAGAGAAAGGACGCCGTTTCGGCCGTGTTATATGTGACCTGCAATGCAACACTGTCCCCTGCTGTCACAATCTACTATGGTGGTCAGAGCAAAGAAAATCAACAGGATGATTCAATGAGTAGCGCAATTTATAAAATTATAAACTGTTTTACCTTTTTGACAAGACGGCCTGCTCCATTAATAAAATCCGTGCACACACAGGAATCCATTTTGTAGCGTCTACTAAAAGCTACATCGCGCGCTGTGAAATGTGACGTACTACGGGTACGGTGGACAAAAAAGCCTCAATAGAAGTCAAAGCACTCGATCTGTCGAAAACTCGGGTACTCTGTTAATGCACTACTATCCAGACCATGTTCATTCAATTTAATGCACAAAATAATTCTTAGATAATAAAATATCCCCTTTCTAGTTGTGCCTTTTCTGACTTCTGTTCTGAACGAGCTGTTTATGATAAGGCCACGCCCTTCAAAAATCTGTTTACATTAACTCCGCCCTCCAAAGGGGACCCTGAGTCAGACCCAGAGGCAGACGCCATTTTGGGCAGGGCAAATGAGGCGCTGACGCGTCGCGTAGGCCGCTGAGAAACATCCATAAGTTCACCCTCCATGTTAAAAACTCTTCGTCTGACTCTTCGAAAACAAGCAATAAGGCTGCAGAGTAACACACTGGCTGCTAACTGCTATACACGCTCTCTCTAGCGGGGACCGCTTTTTTCACGGACCACATCCGGCGCTGAACGGATATGGTCCGTGAGCAGTCGTCCGGTTGATTTAAGAGCCCGTAAATAAGTTTTTTCGTTTTTACTGATAGATAATTAGTTATTAGCGGTACTGCATTTTAACAACAACGAAACATCGAACTCTGAGATGAACTCAGGAAAAACAACCGTGACGTCTTTTATACTGAAGTGGGTGGAGCATCACCAGGGGTTGCTAGGTGAGGGGCTGGACTCAGGTTGGGGTGGGTTGTCCTACGGCTTGTGACATCACAAGCGCCAGGATTTGAAAACGAGACATTTATATCACTGAAAAATTAATATACCACTGGGTGCATTTTTTTGGCCCTAGGACTGTTTTTCTAAGAAGTACATAACCAAAGTTGAGTAAAAAAACCATTAAAAAGTGAATTTTGCATCTTTGGTCCCCTTTAAAATGTGTCTTAGCTGCAGTGTGGAGCTGCAGTGGGAGTCGGACCTGCTTTGTTTACGTCAGTAAATAAACAGACAAACGGCACATTTTTCTCTGTCGTGTCCCTTTTATGCTCTGCTTTGTTATGTGCGTTTTTAGGTTAAAATCTTCATTATCTGTCGCTGTTTGTAATATAAAAAACAAACAAGCAAACAAAAAACTCTTCCTTTTTAAAATGCACGCATTCTCCAGTAAAATTTTTGATATTTTTATATGAAAGGATGGTTACATCAGTGCTGGGTAGCGCTAATCCAAAAATTAGTTCCACAATTTCTAAAACGCTTATTAATTTTTTTTAGGTCCACAATTTCAAAAGCACAAATGTCTTATGAAAATTAGGGGAAGTTAATCTAATCCGCTATTTATATATACAGGAACCCCTCGAGTTACGTCAGGGATAGGGACCTACGTGTGTGACTTAGGTCGATTTTGTCGTACCTCGCGGACCAAAAACACATGCCTATCGTAGGTCCGCGTTTCTGACATAGGTCGCGGTTATACCGCTAACGGAGCGCCGCACACATATTTAATGGCATGAGACTGAACAAGCAGACATACTAAGGCCATAAACACGCACAGAACTGCACAAAAAAATAAAAAATATAATGTCTTACTTTGAGCCGGTGGCCCCGACTGCCAGGCGGACATTTGCGGCGAGCTCCCGGCCGCAGATGGATCCTCCGCGGCATGTCGGCTCGGTGTCTTCGCCTGTGTTAGCTGCTTTGTTAGCTGCTGTCGTTAGCATGTCGGGCGGCGTTGTGGCCGCCGATCGCGGGGCGATCCGCGGCTGCTCCTCCGGACCTGAGACGTCCACAGAGTTGACCGAGTGTTTCCAGCTCATTTATCCGTATGAGGCAACCCTGATCGGGCACACGGAGCCAGCTGACAGTAGCCTCCGGAGCTCCATTGACCGCAGTACAGTTGTAAAATGGCAACCGGAAGTGGCGAGCGGAAACCGGAAGTTGCGTAAATACGATTAATTTCTTATCAAAACGTAAAATTAATAATTATACTTTATTTATAAAGCCATTTAAAACAACCACAGCTGCAACAAAGTGCTATACACATGAAATTAATAACTTTTAAACACAAAAAAAAAAAATAATAATTTTTTTTTTTAATCATATTTTTATTAAATATGATAAAATCGTAAGTCTGAGTTGCCGTAGGTCGCAGGTGTCGTACCTCGAGGGTTACCTGTATATATATATATATATATATATATATATATATATATATATATATATATATATATATATTATATATATATATATATTTATATATAGCCGGCAGCGTTATCAATATTTGCACTACACTGCCAACTGAAAAGTAACAAAAATGATCCTAAAAGGATGAAATTACAAAAATCAAAGGATTTATTTAATACTTTACGTACATATATTCTATTCGGCCACGAAATTAACAAAAAATAGAATGATCTTTTAATCCCTAAAACCACTTTTAAATCTCAAATACACGGGTGTGTCGCCACCGCATTTATACATAAAAGTAACCCAAATACATAAAACTAACGACTCACCGTCGAATGGTCGACACAAAACACACAATAAAATCCTCCGGCCACGTTAATTTGGCTTGAAACAGCGGGGTTCTCTGCGGATTTATCCATTAGTAACCCAGCACAACCAACCAGCTGGACACAGAGTTAGGTCCAGTTCACCTCTGACCCGGAAGATGTCAAGATTCTATAGGTAGTCAACAGATTTAATGAAAAGTAACTAAAATACATAAAACTAACGACTCACCGTCGAATGGTCGACACAAAACACACAATAAAATCCTCCGGCCGCGTTAATTTGGCTTGAAACAGCGGGGTTCTCTGCGGATTTATCCAAGTACCCAGCACAAACAGCTAGCCACAGAATTAGCCCCTGAGTTCACCTCTGACCCGGAAGATGTCAAGATGGAATAGTCCATTTTTAGTAGGGGGATAAAGAAATCGACCGTTTTTTAATTGCGTATTTAATGATCGTTTTCATCGTAACTATAATTATTTTTATGTTAAATGTACATTAACAAGCAGGATCAATGTTAGGGATGTAGGTGACTGGCCGGGGCGCGGCGGGGCCGGGGCCCCATGCTGATTGGGATCCCTAGGCAATGGCATCATTTGCTACATGGTAGATCCAAGTCTGTTCTCAGCTCTGCTCCCTCCCCCTCACACCCTCCCTCCTCTCTGCTCTTTACGGTGGGGAAAAATGTAAAACACGCAGCCAGCATAAGAGCTTGTAAATAAGTTTATTGGTTTTTACTGATAGATAATTAGTTATTAGCGGTACTGCATTTTAAATAAAAATAGCACAAATCCGCTTATGAATTATAAAAGTTAGTCAAACCACAAAAACGCTGACAAAAAGTTTAGGTCCACTGTAAGCGGATTAGCGCTTTAGCGCTCTCTAGCGTTCATATGCCCACCACTGGGTTGCATATATATATTACAATACTTGTTTTAGATTTAAATTTAAGATGTGATGTGTATAATTGTGTTAAATTTTAGGCTAAGAGTTGATTTTTCTCAGTTAATTTCCTCACACCAGGGGCAATTCTAGAAGCCCTTTTTAGAGGCCTTAGCCCCCAGTGTTGACAATGGCTCTTGGCTTGAACAACACAGTGGGTATTAGCATTATAATTATTGTAGGGGGGGACATATTGGTGCAAGGTCTGTGGGTCCCCCCCATAACTTTTTGAATAAAGTAGCCACTATTTCTTGCATTGTGGTGTATTTTAGCAGGTTTTAAAACATCTATGTTCACCTACACAAGTAAATCCTTGATTCAGTAACTGTTTTAGAAAACATGGTACAAGAAGTAGCACTAAGCTTTTTGTTTGACTTTAATTTAATTTAATTTTTCTACCTAACACAGGAAGCTGTTAGCTCTGGAAGCAAGCTGTTAAACAGCTTTGGACACAAAGACCCTCGTCACACACTTCAAAAGAGCAGGTAAGATACATAAAATCTTGTAACCTCTACCTGGTGAGGCTGCTGAAATAATAATAAAATATGATAAGTGAAATAAATAAAGAAAAATTGAGCTACTGTAATTTATAATTGCAAATGTCACATTTTCTTGACTTAGTTTCAATTGTAAATCTCTTCATTTTGATAAAATATCTTGTTCCAAAAGAAAGGCCAACAAATTGTAATTTGTAGTCACTGTAACCCTATTTTGACTTGTGCACTGTCTTTTTTCACTTTTAGGTTACAAAAAGCGCTGGACCGGTCACTGTAGCAGGCTGTGGAGATGAGGTAGAACACCAGACCTGCAATGCTCCAGTGTGTAAATGATGCTCTGAAGTCTGGTAAGCTGCACGACATCCTTCTTCACCAAAACAAGCTCATTACCTCAACCACATAGATTGTGAACTTCTTGAGGACCTCGTCCAATGTATAATGACACTTTTAACATTTCTATCTGTTGAGTTATCTTGCTTGGTACATTCTGTTTTTTTTTTTTGGTTTTTTTGTGTGTTTATTTATTTTATTTTTTTTGTTTAAGCTATTTCAACCTGAAGAGACTCACAAAACGAGAGAGAGAATACAATTAAAATGTTTTATTGATTAAGGTTTCTTTGGCGCTCGGGCCCCGGCGGAGGGCATGCATGCCGGACTGCTGAGAGCTTGAATGTCCGGCATAGGGAGATAGATTATGGATATCTACCCCCCGGGACCCGAACCCGGTGGTGGAGAAGGGATCGCAGACGTCCAATCCATCCCACCGGTACGTGAATGACGGCCAGCCAGCGGCCGACAGCTCCGGACAACCCTGAGACGAACACCAGCGCAGAACCTCCATCCTGAGCAAGCACGAAGCGACAGTGGGAAGGAAAAACTCCCTCGAGAGGAAGAAACCTCCAGCAGAACCAGGCTCAGGACAAGCGGCCATCTGCCATGACCGGCTGGGTCGCAGGGAACAGGAAGCAGGAACGCACACAGCAGCAGGACCAAGACGAAGGCGAGCAGGACAACCCCAGGCGGCGGAGGCGGGACGAAGAACAGGGGAGAACCGAGGAACCAGAAACCCCGGGAGGAGACGGGGAGGTGGAGGGAGGCGACTAGACTGGCAACGGGCAAACAGGAAGAGCTGAGGAAAGGGCGCCTTATATCCAGGTGGACAGTTGATGAGTGATTCGATGCAGCTGTATCCAGGTGGACAGTTGATGAGTGATTCGATGCAGCTGTGAGTCCTGCCATTGTTGAATTTGCGTCTTCGACTTCATTTCAACCTGAAGAGACTCACAAAACGAGAGAGAGAATACAATTAAAATGTTTTATTGATTAAGGTTTCTTTGGCGCTCGGGCCCCGGCGGAGGGCATGCATGCCGGACTGCTGAGAGCTTGAATGTCCGGCATAGGGAGATAGATTATGGATATCTACCCCCCAAAAAGAAAAGCCGGGGCCGAGCTGGCGAGGGTCTGGCTGCCCGAGGGCATGCATGGGCAACAGCCTCTTTTCACGGACTAGGCAACGACTGCCTCTTTACGTGGACTGGGCAACGACTGCCTCTTTACGTGGACTGGGCAACGACTGCCTCTTTACGTGGACTGGGCAACGACTGCCTCTTTACGTGGACTGGGCAACGACTGCCTCTTTACGTGGACTGGGCAACGACTGCCTCTTTACGTGGACTGGGCAACGACTGCCTCTTTACGTGGACTGGGCAACGACGGCCTCTTTACGTGGACTGGGCAACGACGGCCTCTTTCTCGGACTGGGTAACGACGGCCTCTTTCTCGGACTGGGTAACGACTGCCTCTTTTCTCGGACTGGGCAACGACGGCCTCTTTTCTCCAGGGAGAGAAGACAAAAAGGGGAAGTGATTTGGCTCGAGCTGTCAAAAGAGGGAGGTGACACAGAGCAGGAGGACACTATCACTAGTATGTGATGTTAGAGCTCACCTAACGGCTGACCAAGCATTGAGAAGAGAGCACTGATTGAAGATCCGGGCGGACGTAAGAGGAGTAGGCTGTCGAAGACCAGCGACCTAGCTGTTGGAGGGATGCCCCCGATGCACCTTGAACAGCGGCGGAGGTAGCAGCCCCAATCCGAAAGGAATGGCCAGAGTAATGGAGAGGGGGAAGGCCGCATAGGGCCAAGGATTTCCTGAGAAATCTGACGAACCATGCTGCAGTCATGGGGGTGCCGTCGGGAGTGAGGAACAAGGGACCGACGGAGGGGCGGAGCCTACGACGTTTAAAGATGAACCTAACCATGGCACGGAAGGGACAATACGGGCCGTCTATGCGAGCTATGGAGACGACTGCAGGGCCTTTGCCCTTCGAGTGCTTGAGGCGGAGGTCAAAATGATCGGGAAAGAAAACCAGATCATCGGGGGTTAGATCTACTGAAGGGTCGAAGCTGCCCCGAGATGTAAACTCGCCGACCCGAAGGAGTCCGTAGAAGGCCAGGAGAAACACGCTTGAAAGGAGCGCCTTCAGATACGACGAATAGGAGGAGGACCGGAGGGCTACTAGAAGTCTCTTAAGAACAGAAAAAGTGATTGGTTGTCTGCCGTCAAGCTGGGGAGGAGAACGCTTAGCTAAACCCTTCAGGAGGAGTTTAATGACGTGGTTGGAGAACAAACTCGGGAGTGGACCCAGATGATGAAGTTGTGCATGGAAGTTAATGCCAGCTAGGAGGGATTTAATGTAAGGCAGCTTGAAACGGCGATGGTCAAAACAGTACGTGATGAAAGCTATGACTGTGGGTACGAGAACCGGGAGAAGGGAGGACCCAACAGCCGCACAGAACTTAGCGTACAGGCGCCAAGCGAACGAATACGATCGCTGAGTGGAAGGGGCTAAACCCGAGCGGATGTAGACACGGGCCGACTGTAGGAGAGGGAGAAGCGACGGGGTCGCGACAGCGGGGCGAGAATCGGCAGGACCGGGCAATGGACTGAAGGAACGACAGACGGGCAGAGGCGACGGATAACCTGGAAGCAGAAGGAGGGAGAGCAGCCGCGTTATTGCACATTACTAACGATGATAAACCTAAACCTAACACACAGGTTGATGCTAACTAAGAGGGCGACTAAAAGGGGAGCTGACAGGTGACGGGGACGCTAATACAGGGCGAGATCCCCCAGATCGGGGCATCGGGTCGGAGAGGGATCGGCTGATGGGCAAAGGCGATGGAAGACCCGGAATCGGGATCTAGATAGAGCGTCTGCGAGGAGGTTGGAGTGACCAGGCACATGGCGAGCAGACAGTACGAAGTTGTCCGTGACGGACTGCCATGTGATGCGGCGGATGTAGGGCATGATAGATTGGACGGGAGAGCGGCCCTTGTTAATGGCTTCGACCATGGCGAGATTATCGCACATGGCGGAGATGCGCTTCCTCTTCCAGAAACGACCCCAGAGGCAGCAGGCCATGGCTATGGGCACGATTTCATAAAAGGCCGAAGACTCAGCACGGGGAAATGAAGGGGGCCATTTACCCGCAAACCAACGGCCCTGGAAAACCCCCCCAAAACCTGAGGATGAGGCAGCGTCCGTGAAGAACTGCAGAGAATCTGCCGACTGCACGACGTCGTCATAAAAGAAAGAGATGCCGTTCCAATCCGACAGCAGCTTAGCCCAGAAAGCCAGATCGGAACGACAGCCCTCGTCCAGAGAGACGAGATCCCCCAAGGCAGGGACCGATTTAGCCAGATCGAGCAGGCGAGATATGAAAGAGCGGCCCAGGGGAAGCCTCGCATGGGCTGCAGAAGAGTGAGCCTCGCATGGGCTGCAGAAGAGAGAGAGGGGTAGTGACCCGTCAGAGTGAGCCTGCAAGGGCTGCCAGAGAGAGAGAGAGCCCGCACGGGCTAACAGAGAGAGAGAGCGAAAGGTAAAGCGAGCCCTGCATGGGCCGCCGGGGAGTGAGCCTGCATAGGCTGCTGGAGAGAGAGCCTCGAATGGGCTGCTGGAGAGAGAGCCCCGCATGGGCTGCTGGAGAGAGAGCCCCGCATGGGCTGCTGGAGAGAGAGCCCCGCATGGGCTGCTGGAGAGAGAGCCCCGCATGGGCTGCTGGAGAGTGAGCCCCGCATGGGTTGCAGCTTCTTCTGGGAATGAGGCCTCGCATGGGCCGCCAGATGAGAGTGAAAGGGAAAGTGAGCCTTGCATGGGCTGCCAGGGAGCGAGCGCGCATGGGCTACAGCTTCTTCTGGGAATGAGCCTTGCATGGCTTCGTCTGGGAATGAGGCCTCGCATGGGCCGCCAGATGAGAGAGAAAAGGAAAGTGAGCCTCGCATGGGCTACCAGATGAGAGAGAAAGGGAAAGTGAGCCTAGCATGGGCCGCCAGATGAGAGAGAAAGGGAAAGTTAGCCTCGCACGGGACGCCAGATGAGAGAGAAAGGGAAAGTGAGCCAGCTCAGGCTGCCAGAGAGAGAGCCCGCATGGGCTGCCAGGAAGTGAGCCCGCATGGGCTGCCAGGAAGTGAGCCGGGGAATGGTCCCGCATAAGCAGAGTGAGCCCCGCACGGGCCGCCGGGAAGAGGGCCGGGGAATGGTCCCACATGGGCTGCCACGAAGTGAGCCCGCACAGGTTGCATGCGAAAGAGCTACGCACGGGCTGCTGGGGGTGCATGGGGCTAGCAGGCGCTGCGAGAGGAGAGAAAAAGGGAGAGTGAGCCGAGTCATCTTGGGCTGCCAGAGATAGTAGGCCCGCTACGGCCGGCAGAGAGATAGTGAGCCTGCTTGGGCTGCCGGAGAAATAGATAATTTGCATGGGCGCTTAGGCTGCCAGAGAGAAAAAGGGGGTCGAAAGGCATAGCTGAAGGACCCCACCACCGGTTAGTGATGTGAGAGCTTACCCAGAAGCTGAGCGAACACAAACGTCAGGCAAAGCAGACAGATGCATTCAGGTTGTCTTCGGATGTAATCATCAGGCAAGGAGGACAGATGTATCTTAGCTGTTTCCAAATGCAAATACTAGGCAAAGCAGAGTGAAAACTAGGCAAAGCAGACTGATGCATTCCAGTTCTAAAATGTAAACATCAGGAGAAGCGGACAGTCGTAATCTTTTAGTCGTACGCGTCGAGCAAAGAGGACAGGTGAAGTTTAGCTGTCCAAACACAAACATCGGGAAGCAAACAAACATACTAGCTGATTCCAAGTGTACCCATCTGGCAAAGAGAACACGTGAACTTCAGATGTTACCAAATGAAAACCTCAGGCAGGCAGACAGTATTTTCCGACCCGATGGGCGAATCTGTGGACCAGCTTTATTGACCAGGGGACTTAGCCCGTGAGCCAGCATCAAAGACCCCATACGCATACTGCGAACATACGCATCGCACGCCGCTCTGACACTCCACTACAAATGCTGATGTTAGAATCTTCACTGTATTTCATCGATATGTTTTCATGTTTTTTCATACCACTATGCTAAACTCCAGGATAGTGTCACACTCCTATTATTTCATTCTTGCGCTTATGCTTACAAAATGTTTTGATGATTAAATTGTTATCATAACCTTAGGGGTCAGAGAGTGATGTAATTTCAATCCCAAGTATGCCCTGAACATATTATGGGTTTAACTACAGAGCAGACATTGGTCTAGACTTAACTTGAGAGGATAGGGGGGCAAAGCATGCTAAGGGAAGACGAAACGGCGAAAAGCGGCGTTGCCAGATAAGAAACGCAGGAGTACCATAATAGAGACATAAATTTAATGTATTTTGAGGAGAACTATTGTACGCCCATCATACCCAGAACAACAAGCATGCACTATGGTCATTCATTCATTCATTCATTCAACCTTTATTTATACAGGCTAGCCTCGTTGAGTCACGGGGACTCATTTACAAGAGGGACCTGTTTCACTCACACCAAACAACCATCCACTCTCACACTCACACCTAGGGTCAATTTAGAGTCACCAATCAGCCTAACACCATTATAACGTCATAACGGGCACTCACAGCGTTGTGGCGTCAAAAGCGGTTGGCAGACCAACTGTAAGGTGCATTACCACCACCTATTGAGCTGGAGTGAGGACAGGAGATAAACAAAGCGAAACAAAACTAATTATCCAAAATCATGTTAACAACTCAACTAAATTCTTTCTATGGAGTACGTGGTTTTTATTCATTTATTTATTTACTTATTCATTTCTATTTTTATTCCCCCCCCCAAAAAAAACAACAAAAAAGACGTGCAAGTATCTTCCCGAAACAGTAATGCCACAGTCTTCGCGCCATGCCACGCAACAAAAGCATTCATCATCAGAATCTGTTGGAATCCTGGCAAAAACCAATGCAGATTTGTTCCTGTTTCTGATTTGGTACATCCAATGTTTGCTAGTTTTGCCACTTTTTCTTTTTCTTTTGTCGATCGTATAATGTACTTGTACCATTGCTGTTCATCATTCTTTAATTTGTAGCAGGTCGCTTTCGTAAATGAGCCCTCGAAGCCCAATAAGATTTACCTGACTAAATAAAGGTTGAATGAATGAAAGACTTCACAAAGCACACTCGGTTTCAGCACGGCGTTTTGCAGACTGGAGTCAGACATCTACATTATTTTCCCAGCTTTGGCAAGCAAGGGGCGGGCGCAGCGGACCATTCGGCCAATCATGGCCGCTGTTCAGAGGCAACACGAGCGCGTCACTCCCAGGAAAAGCACGATTGGCCGGAATCTCCCGATGCATTCAGGGTCCACGAAAAAACTCCGACAGGCAGATGTGACGGGTCGATTGCAACCGACAAACACTACACAATCGCTGAACGGGCAAACCATCGCACTTCCTGGACCACGTCGGGGTCATGCGTGTCGCCTGGGAGGCTAAACCTTCGCGCTAACAACATCTACCAAACACTCGGCAGTGCTGGCCGAAAGACATAGAACGACACATCTTACCCGGGGAATGAATGGCCGAGGAGAGCGTGGAGAGCGTCGGGCCGAAGGCCAGGCGACTAGACTGGCAACGGGCAAACAGGAAGAGCTGAGGAAAGGGCGCCTTATATCCAGGTGGACAGTTGATGAGTGATTCGATGCAGCTGTATCCAGGTGGACAGTTGATGAGTGATTCGATGCAGCTGTGAGTCCTGCCATTGTTGAATTTGCGTCTTCGACTTCATTTAAAACATGACAGTAATGTCACTGTTTAAAGGAAACAATTGCTCAATAAATGAGTAAAATGCAACTTTTATTTGTTGTTTGGGTTCTTTCATCTAAGGTAGATATGGTGTGACCCATGTACTGTTTTTGATTTTTGTTTGTTTGTTTGTTTTGTTTTTACTGTAACTGACCTTCAAAAGAGCTAGAAACTGGGACTCAGGAGCTGATCTCTGTAGAAACATTATATGGTCTACAGGTCATGTATTATTTGTTTTGTGACCTTTAGTGAAGACTTTAATTTGGATTAAGACAATAAATGCCTCTCTATTTCACCACTTTTTCTGTTGCCATATCTTTTGAAATAAAACTGCAGAACACAAAGTAATTTAAAAGGGAATGGGTAGAAAATTAAATTAAATGTATTTCCTAAAAATTAAATTGTAGTGATACACCTAACCTCGTGTATTTTAGGCTTGACCTTCAAGTACACCTCTCTGCATCTCTTTGGAACTCTCAGTGTTACACCTTCTTGAAGCCTTCAAGGAGACGATTAAACACTATATTTTGTGACAATTATTATGAATTAATGGACACTAATTAATCAGATTGAACTTTCTCTTTAATGTGTGTTAATTCAGAATTGATCTACAGTATATTTTGTCATTTTAATGATGATCTGCTACTTTCATGAGCTTTGGCCTTCTGCTGGTTTTATTTCTGCAAAAGCAAGCAGTCTTTGAATCTAAAGCACAAGGTCAGAGTAAACGTTTAACTTGCAGCTTCTTTTGTGTTGTCTATGAAGTTAGACATAATATTCTCTGTGCTCACAAGCAGGCCACCTGGCTGTTTATGTAAACAGTTTTCCTGTTGTCCGTCAAGAGACTTTCTGCCTATGGAATTAAACTTCCATCTTTTATTTTGTTAAACCAGTCTGTAGCCATTAAGAAGGTGGGTCAGACCCCACCTCCCCTATAAATGGGCACTTCCTGCATTTGCCTTTAGTTTTTGGAGGAGAACAAACTAACAACCTGCTCTCTCCTCTGGGAAAGCTGGAGACGGCCCGGTCATATGCCAACTCGACCCACGTCTCAGCTGAGAGTCGCGGCAAAGCCTTGCTGTGCCTCAACACTCATTTCTGAAAGAGTTTGTTTTCTGAAGTTTTATTTTGAAAGTGCAGCCAGTAGCTGGCTCTGTTCCTGCCGGGAGAAGCGGCTCTTCTTACTCGTCTGAATCAGCTCACACGCGCGGAGGTCATCTGGGCGTGAACTGGACAACACAGTCCGTTAATGTCCACAAACCTCAACTCTTATCTCCAAGACATATCGTCAACAGGTAACGAGGCGTTGATTGTGTCCTGAACGTGTGAGAAGCCCAGCTGAACCGTATGGGAAGGTGCCACTCTGGTTGTTTCAAATAATTAATTTCAGTTAACTTAGCTTTCATCTTCTTCCTCCTATTTCTTATTTTTCATAAGCATTTAATCTGTCAAGTAATGTGCCAACAGAAAGGTCCAACTGTCTGTTTGTTTTTAATTTGAATTCTTGTCAACGTAGTTATTAAATCAGAGCTAATATCGATACAAATGTTTAATGTAATTCTTGTGATAGTTTCAATAAAAGGTCTATTTTTTGGTAGACCAATATAAATTGAAGTCTCCTGTGAAGTTACATTTCTGGCTAATCACATCGTTAGATTTGTTGATTTAATCTGAAAAAGTTGAGACCCCGTTTAACTGATGGTAAGTTTGAGACAGTCTGAAACCTGCTCAAATCTATCATCTAATCTACTGTATAGGTAAGTCAGTAAACTGACCTCGTTTGTGTTTAATTACACATACGGCCTATAGATTCCTTTACAAAATGAAGAGAAAAAACAGGAGCAATACAGGATTGGGAGTGATTCTGACCAGGAGCAGGAGTCATGTTACCAGGAACGGGACAGGACAGGAGGTTTTTTTTATTTTTACTCCGGACCAGGATTGGGACAGGAAAGGATTTTTTTTCCTGTGGGACCAGGACAGGGCTGAAAAATCACTCCCATGTCATCCTAGTCTGCACCTGTGATGTGTCACAGGTTTTCTGTGTTTAGTCTCGTTAGTGTGTGTCTTTAAGTCTGTTTGTCTGCCTCCCTCATTGTCTGGTCATTGTCCTCTGTGATGCCTGTTCTGCTCCTCATGTGCTGCGTCGTGTCCCATGGTTTATGTAAGTCTGCTGCCTCGTCAGCCCATTTACTTAATAATACATTTAGTTTATATTACTTTGAATCCTGCCTGTCTGCCTGCACCAATGTGTCTCCAGCCCCGAAATCATCACAATCAAATTACGGTAGATATCCAACCTCTTTTCTTGTCACAGGTTCCTCAACAAGAGTTTGATTGGTCTCATTTAATGTTCTCTGTCATGCCTTATAGCTATCTATCTTTGTTTAACGTCCGTTTTCCCGATTCCGGGGTGGGACGCTACTAGCCTGGTTAAAACCAGACCCTTGTCCTTCACTTTGCTTTGTACTAGGGTCTGGGACTTCTCCCATAGACAACAATTTCTCCGGTCGATTTTTGACCGGACCAATCAGAGAACAGAAGGCGGAGTTTTGTTAGTTTAGATAAATAGCTCAGAAACCACTCGGTGGATATTTTTTCTGCTACCAGTGTGTAATTATATGGCTCTAATTTACTGACTGTTGGCCTAGATGAAACATTTGAGATAAAATTCGATTTTTTTATCATTTATTTTCGTAGCGCACCCGAGGCTGTTTGGAAAATGTCAAACCGAAACAATTTAAATCCAGCAGATTTGACCATTTCGTGAATTGATTTAGGAACTGTTAAGCTCAGGAACACTTCTGATATAACGTCAGCTAAGAAATATATTTTTTCTCAGCAAAGAAATAATAGTTTTTTACCTTGTTTTCATGAAAATTCCTTCGTGGCGGCAGCCATTTTAACTGACGACGTCAGTCGACGTCGTTCAAAACTCCGCCTTCTGTTCTCTGATTGGTCCGGTAATCCGCCTTCTGTTCTCTGATTGGTCCGGTCAAAAATCGACCGGAGAAATCGTTGTCTATGGGAGAAATCCCAGACCCTAGTACAAAGTGAATTGAAGGACAAGGGTCTGGTTTTAACCAGGCTAGGACGCTACATCTTTTTTGCCAAGTTTTTGATGCCAGATTAGACGGTTAGTTGCGTCCAGTTCATTGAGGTTCAGCGCTTTCCGATCTTGTTGAATCGTTTGCGCCCAGGTCTTTTTCGGACGGCCTTTGGGACGGGTGCCAGGTACTTCAAGGTTTTCAATAGCAAGTATAGCACTGTTTTCACTTCGTTTAACATGACCGAACCACCGCAAACGGTGTCGCCGGCATGCGTCCTTAATCGCACATAAGCCTGCTCGACGCAGGATTTCGGTCGATTGGATGTGATCTTTAAGACTAATGCGTTGCATCCATCGGAGCATTTTCATGTCGGTTCGGTGAAGTTGCTGTTCGAGTTTTGTTGTCATTGGCCATGTTTCTGCGCCTTACAACAGCACGGGACGTATCACTGAGCCATAGAGTCTTGAACGTAGGAGTAGTGGGATGTCGCTCCGCATCAGTATAGAAGCGAGTAGATGCCATTTATTCCACGCCACATGTATACGTGTCCGAACGGCAGCTTCAGCTGTTCCAGTACAGTTCAACACATTCCCTAAATATTGAAATGACTTGACTGTTTCGATGCCAATGGCTCCAATTTTATTGTTACGTTGTACTTGTTGTTGTGGATTGATGCAAGTAGGACAAACGAAATTGGTCGCTTTCGACAATGGACCACTTATTTTTGAACAACGTTTGTGACACCACTGTTGGCACTGTTGACACATG
Organism: Garcialebias charrua; assembly: GCA_038048925.1. Lineage (NCBI taxonomy): Eukaryota > Metazoa > Chordata > Actinopteri > Cyprinodontiformes > Rivulidae > Garcialebias > Garcialebias charrua. The sequence continues at coordinate 6,517 of JBBPBX010029219.1, read as the reverse complement.
ATTGAATTGCTGCCCACACCAGCTTTGCAAACTGAACAGGGCCAACGACCAGTGGGTGTGGATTCGACGGATTCTCCAGTGTTCATCGCTTTTGTTTTGTCAATGTTGATTTTGAACCCATGGTCGGCGAGTTGAGCGTTCCATTCTTCAAACATTTGTGCCGCGCTCTGTTCTGATGTGGCCGTTAGAATGATATCATCTGCGTACATCAGATTCCAAATGTCGCCAGTGCGTATCGACTTCGTGATTTCTTCCATTACTGTGATAAATAACAGTGGGCTGAGTATCGAGCCTTGGTGAACGCCGACGCCAATGTCGAACGCATCCGTATTCCCAACCGTTGTGCTGATGAATGTCTTGGCATTTGTGTACGTTGCCATGACTAGACGAACAAGATATTCGGGAACGTTTTGTCGACGTAGACTCCAGCTGATTGCTTCACGGGGAACTCGATCAAAAGCTTTTTCAAGGTCCACAAAAGCGTGTGATAATTGTTGATGTTTTGGTCAGATATTTCTCTTGTAATTGCCGGATGATCTGAATCGCATCGATGGTAGATTTCCCAGCCATAAAGCCAAACTGATAGTTACCGATTGTAATGCATGATGTTAACCTTCGCTCGATGATCTTATCAACGATTTTCAGGGGGTGTTCTAACAGACGTATACCCCGATATGATGAACAGTTCAAGGGGTCACCTTTGCCTTTGTATAATGGTACTGTCGTACTCAAGTTCCATTCAGTTGGCATTGAGCATTTCTTCCAGATCTCGCAGCAAATTTGTAGCAGTGTTTGGATACCCGCATTGCCTGATGCTTTGATGATATCGCTTGTGAGCCCAGATGGTCCAGCCGCTTTGCCATCTTTCATAGCTTTCAAAGCTTCCATGAGCTCATTCGCTGTGATGTCTGGAATCGGACCCTTCGGTCTAATTCCGATTCTGTTTTGCCTTCCACATCATAATCAAAGATTACTGAAAAAAAGAAGTATGTTACGTTTCACATATCATCTTGAGACAAGATGTAGACGGCCACATTTGGCCCCCAGGCCTTGCGTTTGACACAAATGGTTTAAATCATATTTATCTGATATATTCCTGTTTGTAAATGTAAATAATGAATCTTCTTCATACACCAAAGTTAGTCATGGAGTTCCTCAGGGCTCAGTGCTTGGTTGGACCAATACTCTTTATATATGCTTCCATTAGGTAAAATTATTAAAGAGCATGAGATAATTTTCATTGTCATGCTGATACACAATTATAATCACCCAGCACACTCACTCTTTGTCCCACTCCCCTCAGGACGGAGGTTGAGGAGCATCAAATGTAGAACCACTAGACTGAGGAACAGCTTCTACCCTGAGGCTGTTAGACTCATGAATAAATAAAAATAAAATAAAAAATAAACACTGCAAAATATCACATCATGCTGATGCTGATCTGTTTTCTTGTTGCTGTGTTCATCTGTGACCATCTGCTCATACAAACTCATGTTCGTGCTGCTGTTTATTCCCACTATATTAGGCTTAGTGTATTACTAGTTGATGTTTTTCTTAGTTAATTCTAGATGTTATTACTGTTTTTCTCTTGCATTTGTTGTTGGATGTAACTGGGACCCCGTGTACATAATCTCGTTTTCATCACATGTACCACATGCGGTGCAAATGACAATAAAGACTCTCTGACTCTCTCTGACTCTCTGACTCTGATAATTGTCCATGAAACCCAATTAATCCAATCAGCTACTTAGACTACAAGCATGTCTTACCCTGGATGACCCTTAATTTTCTCCCTTTCAACACATACAAGACTGTTTTTTTTGTTTTTTTTTTTTTTTGGGACCTTAGCTTCTATGGAATAAATTTTTCAGTCTTTCACCATACTTGGAAGGCATTAATCTGGCCTCCAGATTTAATGTTAAAAATCTTAGTGTTATTTCTCTTTAGGACATGTCTTTTATCCCCCACATTAAAAACATTACTAGAACTGCCTTCTTACGCCTGTGTAATATCACTAAAATTAGAAACATCTCATCTTTAAATGATGTCCATCTAGTACATTATTTTATCAACTGAAGTTATTGAAGTTCCATGATTTGGTAGATTATAATATTTTATCAGTTATGTATAGGGCTCAGAATAACGCTTTACCTTTAAATATCCAAATGCATTTTGTTAAAAGACAAAGTTGTTATTTGTAAAACCACCATTCAGAACTAGTTTTAAGGGACGTTCTACCTCAATCCAGGGAATTAGATTATGGAATGGCTTGGAGAATGTAGTTAAATATGCCAAGTCAATGTTTACATTTAAGAAAATGATCAAAATGAATTTGTTAAAAATATATATATGAAATGACGTAATGTGTATTGTATTAGTTAGAAAATTAGAAAGAGTTAGTCATTTTGTACTGTTGGTGGAAGATTATTATTGTTTAATAATAATAATAATGAATTCAATTTATAATGCACTTTTCATTAATAAAAATCTCAAATCTACAAAGTGTAACAAAGCAAAGATCAAAATAAAACAAGTGATAAAATCAAATAAAATCAATAATAATATCGACTAAGATCAAAAGATAAAATCATGTGGATACAGATTAGGCTTGCTTAAAAAATAAATAAAATAAAACAAGTGATAAAATCAAGTAAAATCAATAATGATATCAGGTAAGATCAAAGATAAAATCATGTGGAGGCAGAATAGGCTTGCTTAAAAAGAAAAGTCTTTATGCTGCTTTTAAAGTCAACCAGTGACTGTGGAGCTCTCAGGTCGTCAGGGAGGGAGTTCCACAGGCGGGGGGCAGCCACACAGAATGCTCGGTCTCCCATGGTCCTCAATTTGGTCCGAGGAATATGAAGGAAATTACTGTTCTGTGATCGTAGAGACCGGGTGGATGAATATGGTGCAAGAATGTCCTTTAGATAGTCAGGTGAAGTGCCGTGCAAGCATTGATGGGTAATGAGAGCAGTTTTGTACTGAATTCTGTAGGTGACAGGAAGCCAATGGAGGTTATGGAGAATGGGTGTAATATGTTCAAATTTACGAACTCTCAACAGAATCCTTGCTGCACTGTTTTGAATGTATTGAAGTTTCTGAAGGTTTTTGCCAGGGATACCAATAAACAGGGAGTTGCAGTAGTCGAGCCTGGAGGAGACAAAGGCATGGACGAGTTTCTCAGCATCAGGAAAAGTCAGAGATGGGCGAAGTCTGGAGATGTCTCGAAGATGGAAGAAGCAAGTTGTCTGATTGTTTGAAAAAAGGGGCAGATATAACAAGATTTATTCTTCTTTCTGCTACCTTTCTTTTTTTTAATATTTTGTACGTTATCATTTATGGGATTGTCTTGTATTGTGTTTCTTTTGTAAAAAAATGAACAAATTTAATAAACATAAACATGTAGAAAAACTGGTTCGTGCATTTGTCATGTCTAGACTGGACTATTGCAATGGTTTATTATGTGGGAGTCCAAATACTTCTTTAAAACATCTTCAGTTAATCTAAAATGCAGCTGCCAGAGTTTTAGCTGGAGTTTGTAAGAGTACAGTACTACTGACTGCAGCTCCTCGTCCAAGTTGGCCGCTAATTAACACCAGCTGCCGGCCATCACCCTGATGAGGATCCACACTTCATAAGGCCGCAGTCCAGTGCTACTCTTCACTGGAGCATTAGCCAACAATGTGATCCAGTCTCCTTGGTCCTGGTTTCCCTTGGTCCTGGTTTCCCTTGGTCCTGTTCTGTTTCTCCACATGCCTCGGCTTGGTTCTCCTCATTCCTTGCATGCCAACAGTTGCCAGCCTCCTCGGTCCTGCCTGACAACTTGGCTCGCACCTCCTCAAACCTGTAAAAGAAAATCATCATCAGAACTAAATCTTACCTGATCTATCCTGCCAACCTCTTCTGACCATCTCCTTCCTCCCCAGGAGCTCCAGAGGAACAACTGTACCTTTTTACACTGTATATAATAAACAATGACACTTTTGCATTACCCGAGTCTGTCTCATTCTGGGTCTCCTACAACTATGGGTTCCCCGAGTCATAAGAGAGTTAATAGGAGAGATTATCTCTCTCCAGGTTTAGCTCCTCTCCACTGGCTCTGTCAAGTCCAGAGTATACCGGTAATTCAAAATCTTACTTCTAACCTACAAAGCTCTAAACAACCAAGCGCCATCTTATATTACAGATCTTATTTTCCTAACAGAGCACTTTGCTCTCAGGCTGCAGGTTTACTTGTGGTTCCTAGAGTTTCCAAAAACAGAATGGGAGGCAGAACTTTCAGTTATCAGGCTCCCCTCTTGTCGAACCAACTTCCAGTTTCTGTCCATGAGGCTGACACATTGTCCAGTTTTAAAACTAGGCTTAAGACTTTCCTTTTTGCTAAATCCTATAGTTAAGGTCGGCTTGGGTTTACTGAGCTGTCCCTTAGTTAAGCTGCTATAGGCTTAGACTGCTGGAGGACAAACTGACCACACTTTTTCACTCTGCTACTGTCTTTACTTACTCTGCTCAACCTGTTTTGTATTTGTAATTATTTTTTCTATCCTTAACATGTGATTTTTGTCTTTCAGGTACACCTGGACCTACATCCGGACCTACCATTCTGTGTTTGTTTGTCTCTCCTTCCTGTCTTCTCAAACCAGCCAGTCAAAGCAGATGGCTGCCTGTCCTGAGCCTGGTTCTGCTGGAGGTTTTTTCTGTTTAAATGGGAGTTTTTTCCTTTCCACTCTTGCCATTGCGCTTGCTCTGGATAGTAGACTGCAACTAAGTGAAGCTTCAATGTGTCTGCTGGCTTCCTTACTTAGAGAACTTTACAATTGGCTTTTCTGTGTATGTGAATATTCCTGTAAAGTGCCCTGAGACAACTTTGTTGCAATATGGCACTATATAAATAAACTGAATTCAGTTGAATAATATCGCCAAAATTAGAAACATCTAGCCTTAAAATGATGCAGAAAAACTGCTTCATACTTTTATGTCAAAGGCAATTGCAATTGTTCATTATCTGGATGTCCACAAACTTCTTTAAAAATACTTCAGTTGATCCAAAATGCTGCTGCCAGAATGTTAATAAAAGTTAGTAGGAGAGATCATCTCTCTCCAGTTTTAGTTTCTCTCCACTGGCTCCCTGTCAAATTCAGAATATAATTCAAAATCCTACTTCTAACCTACAAAGCTCTCAACCTAGTTCCATATTACTGTATATTACAGATGTTATTGTTCAATATTTTCCTAACAGAGCACTTCATTCTCAGACTGCAGGTTTACTTGTGGTTCCTAGAGTTTCTAAAAACAAAATGGGAGGCAGAGCTTTCAGTTATCAGGCTCCTTTGTTGTGGAACCAACTTCCAGTTTCTGTTCATGAGACAAATGCCGGGTTCCCACCAAATGCTTTTCGCACCTCCGAAGCAGCCACTTTACATTGAAAGTCTATGTGGCAGAGCATCTTGGCGCGGCGCAGCGTGACGCGGTGCGTCTTCAACAGTTCAAGCAGCGCGGCAGTGAGCGGCAGCTGTTTTCCGCGCCCGCGTCAAATCCGAGCAGCAACTGTCGGAGTTCGTTCAAATGAACCTTGACCTACTTCGGCTGGTCGCCGCATCGCTGCAACCAATCGGGAGACTCTGCTATGTGATGACGCAACAACGACTGGACTTTTTTTTTTACTTTTTAAACTTACCCCAACGAGCCTCCATGAAGAAACCAGCCTCCGGTAAGAAACTTGGCATTTTTATAGTTGCTGCTGTCTGCTCGAGCATTCAATCACCCCAAAAATTAAAAAACATTTTAATCTCAACAAAGACTGTCGGAGCTGCAGTTCGGCTCGTAGAAAACCCACTCAAGTAGTAAGGAGGCTCACGTACAGCTGATTTTATCTGCCCGTGTACAAAGAAAAAAAAAAAGACCGGAAAAGGAGCCAGACGCTGCTCACATTACGCGTCTTCAGACGCATTCTGTGTGAACAGACTTGCCCTTGTCTGGTGACAAGCAGCAAACACGGTGCGTTAGGAGAGTTTTGACGCGTTTGGTGGGAACGCGGCATGACACCTTGTCTACTTTTAAGATTAGGCTTATGCCAGTTACCCACTGGACCCGGGTCGGGCGGCGTTGAGGCGCGGCGTATCGTGAAGCGGCGCGTTTTGAGTGTTTGAAGCGGCGCGGCGGCAGTTCCTTTCCGCGCACGTCCGAAGCAATCTACGCGTTGAGCAACGTCGGATCGAAAAGTTGATATTTTGCGGCTCGACGTTGCTCAACGCGTCCAGCAAACAATCGGGAGAGCCTCTGCTATGTGATTACACAACGACAACGGGACTTTTAGTAGGAACGGGGGTCACGTGCGCCCCCCAGTGTGTGTCATCAGACGCGTCTCAGTGTCTCAGTGTCCCGGTGTGACTGTGACAAGCGGCCAAAAGGGGGCGGCAGGAGCGTTCTGACAATTTAGGTGGGTACCCGGCATTAAAGTGTCACTGACATGATTTTTGTACTATTCATAAAATTGCTCAATATATATATATATATA
>JBBPBX010029218.1:24216-36024 GCA_038048925.1 Garcialebias charrua | reverse complement strand
TATATATATATATATATATATATATATATATATATATATATATATATATATATATATATATATATATATATATATATATAATATATATATATATATATATATATATATATATATATATATATATATATATATATATATATATATATATATATATAAATATAATATAAATATAATATAATATATATATATATATTTATATTTTTTTATTATTTATTTATATATATATATTTTTTTATAAATAGCGGCTCTTTAAAGAGGTACTCAACCCACTGTGAAACGGTAGCTCCGCCCCAGACCAGATTCAAAAACCCCATGAAAATGGGAGTGTCGAGAGACAAGGAGGGGAGGAGGTGGGTGGTTGTGCTGCGTTCACGCCCCCTCTAGCAACAAACTTAAACAAACTAAACTCCAGCAAACAACTTACAGCAAGCAACAACAAAGAATAAATATGTACGGTAGATGTATTTATCTATTCCCACCCGATCTATCCAAAACAAAAGGCTTTAGGAAAAAAAATGAAAATAATACTAGATATGCCATGACCGGGGATTGAACCTGGGTCTGTCGGACCCCAAACCCACACCTACACTGCCCCATCTTGGCATTCATGCATTGCTCGTCCATCGCACAATAAAGGCCGCAGTATAGCTCTGCGTTGGGCCGAACACCGCACGACACGCGCGTGCTGCGCGCAGGCAGTTCACAATATACCGTAGCTCTGCGTGAAGCTCCAACGTTTTCGCTCCAAATACTTGACGTCATTTGAGCAGAAGCAGGGTGGAGCGTTTACTATGGTGTCAGATTTGTTTCACAATTATTCAATCAAAAAAAAAAATCGTATCAAACAAAAAAAGTAGTATTCAATCAAAAAAAGTAGTATTCAATCAAAAAAAGTAGTATTCAATCAAAAAAAGTAGTATTCAATCAATCAAAGAAAAGTCTAAGTTTTTTTTGGTTGAGTAATTTTTTTTTGATTGAACCTCCTGTTTTTTGGTTGAGTATTTTTTTTTTGAATGAAGCCTGTTAGATTTGTCTCAAAATTATTCAATCAAGACCACTAGGGGGCAGTCGAACAAAAAAGAGGTCTTGACGCAGCATATCTGTACTTCTGGTTCCGGGTCGATTCTCCCTCGATGTCTGAAACTTCACGGAATTTCATTCATTCAACCTTTATTTATAGAGGTTGAATTACAAGATATAGCTTAAGGTAAGGTTAATAAACTCTGTATTTACGTGTTTGTTAGTTGTGGTTTACAACGTTATCCATCATTGCAGCAACTTTAGCCACAGAAACTAACACTGCCTGTCAGTGATGTAATGCTTAAACGTTTACTTTCTGTATTTACGTGAATTCTCGAAGTCGACGTGATGTCACGCATCACGTGATTTCAACATCCGGTTTCGTTGTGGGGGAAAACAATGCAGTTTAGACCATTGGAATTCGTTTTGTTTGCTAGTAAAGTCTAATCGAATATTTTTGTGTAGCACACATATCTTTGGAAGGATGTCTTATGAATACGAAGACAGTTTACTACCAGATGCGCGACAGCGGTACAGTATGAAACTGAAACTGTCTGGACTCCAAAAATGTCTGTATAAACTACCGGTTGATATGTGGGTAAATAACCCCATGGCCTGGCCCGAGTTAAACTACAAGGATGTTTACACCTATCTCATAAAAAGTCCACGTAAGTGAATTATTTCCAATTTTATTTTTTTAATGATTTGTATTAGTTTTTATAAAACACGTTTTTTATTTTAAATGAGATGTTAATATGAAATGCATATGTTTTTACTATGATAAATAGCAATGAGATTATCAGTTTCATGCTAGCACTACTCAGTGTTGAACAAGTCAACATAACTGTGAAATATGGTGAATAACTATTGTAACTTTAGAAAGTGCTATCATTATAACATGTTAAATACCGAACTGTTTTCAGCTGAAGCAATTCTTAATGATGATTACTTCATGTTTTATTAGGTTTGTATTCGCTCGAGGCCATGGAGAACCACAGGTCCCTGGAGGCTCACACGACTATGTGCCCTCAAAAGACTATGCTAAAATGACCCCTGATGAAAGAAAGGCCCTTCGTGAATTCCGACTGAGAAGGGATAGGGGACCAGCTGAATAATGGTCGACAGGTTGCGGGTCACCCTTGATAAACATTATTAGGACGTGTCGAAATCTATGCCAAAGTGGATGGAAAACCTTACCTAATAGTCTCTGGGGCAGAGGTGTCTAAGACCCGCATAAACCTGAAAGCAGTAAGACATCTTATAGTTCAATTGGCAAACAGGACCGTACAAAAACCTGTGAAAATATCCCCAATGTAACAGAACAAAGAATGAATGAGAGCGACTTCTCCCAGGCTGGGAAAGAGAAGTTGAAGCAGATTATTAAGTTGGACTCTGTGGCTAGATTCGAAGATTCCATGCTAAAGAAGGAGACTATTAGCAGAGGAATGAAGAAGTGGATCTTATGTGCAACAGAGAAAGATCGTTTTTGTCGGGATCGAGAGTGGGAACAAACCCCGGCGGGCCGAGGGTCCCACAGGAGTACGTGTTAGAGGTTGTGCGTGGCGTGCATGAAGGGCTAGGTCATACGGGCGTACAACCTACACGTAAGGAGTTGGAGAGTCAGGAGCTCTGGATTCCCATGAAGCAAATTCACAAGGTGCTGCATGACTGTGTGGTATTTGGTCAATACAAACTCAGGACGATGCAGGCACCTAGTGGATGAACAAACTGGCAGGTGTCACGGGTGGCACTTGTTAACAGTAAGAAAAACAAGAAGGCAACGGTGTTGCTATCATGCTGAAACGATTCTGTGGGTCGTTGGGCTTTCCAAAGGAACTGAGAGCTGATGATGGGACACACTGTCACAACGTACAAGTGGATCACTAGTGTCAGACTTTTGGGGTGATGCGTTTTCTCACTGCCCCCCACAACTCAAGCCAGCAAAGTTGAAAGAAAGAAAGAAAGAGCCATAGGTTTAGCCAACACATTGGATTAGCTAAACATGCTAATACCAAGGAATGCACTATAACTGTGGAAGTAGGACAAGCCTTGAATGACAGGCGTTGAGCTGGAAGACCCTCCCCCGGTGAGGAGCTTAACCAACGTCAATTTAACACGCTGGACAGTAGCGGGGCCTCAAGGTTAAAGAGGAACAACCAGCCTCCAACACTTCATTTGAGGTTGGACAAAAGGTGTGGGTCAGAGCACAGGATCACCCATCAGCAGTTGCAGTGGAGCACAAATGGAACGCCACAGACAAAGTGATGAGAATATTAGACAATAACACGGTTGTGTTAACAAAAGCAGGGAATCCAATAAATAGAGCAACTGTAGCCAATTCCTAGCTAATTCAAACCAGAAACCGGATTATGGCCAATGAACCAAGTACCATGCTCCCCTATCGTAGAATGGCCACTATATGCGGGGGAGTTATCTTAAGAAGAACAACCTCAGAGCTTTGGGCAGGTAGGGCTCTGAAGACCTTGGAGTACGCCAAGAGAAGATACCTGTCAGCAGAATGCGAAATGATGAAGTGGAACAAGCTGTAAAACAGCTGTGAAGTCAACATGGAACCTACTGGCCTACCCATTTGGTGGGAAGGACCAGGAGAAGTTAGGCCCCTCAAAACTTGAGGTGAAGATAAAAGACGAAAAAATTAGCCCCTCAAATCTGAGGTGAAGAACAAAGATGAAGAAATTATCCCCTCTGAGGCGAAGAACCTGAGGCGAAGAGAAAATATAAAGATTAAAAAATAAACCCCTCAGAACTGAGGTGAAAAGAAAAGATGTACGGGAGTACAACTGAAGCCAGTAAAGGTGGATACCTTTATTTGTGGGAAAAACTAGGACCACAGTTTTGCCAAGAGTAATGATCTTCACACAATGGGAATTGAGTGAAAGAGGCCCAAAAGATTGTACCTGTGAATGGGAGGGGACTATGGTGAAGTACTATGTAAATTGTCAAACGAGGATGCTGTAGATTCCCAGAACAGCTGCACATAGTGTAGACACGCCCATAAGACCTAACTCCACCCAGTGGATTAAAGTCTCGGTACAGATGATCGTGGCTCCACACAAGGGAGTGTATTCGGTGGGAGCTACAATACAGCTGATCAAAGACAATAAAGAAAACACAGAAAAGTCCCAACCCAAGTAAAACAGAGAAAAAGCGAAGTGTACTGAACGCTTGGGCCAGCAAGACATTTCTGAGGGAATGGAAGCACATGAACAAGGAAATGAACAACTAAAAACTGAACGACGGGGCGCTAGAATCATCAAGGGATCTGATCGCAGGAGAAAAGGTAGAGAATCATTAAATCAAGTCTTAAGGTGTCCAAATTATATTTGGAAAGGGAAGGATAATATAAAATCTGCAAAAATCATTGAAACATGCTGGTCCTGGGACAGAGACCCGCTTTACAATGACTCAGACTCAGAGGACGAGGCACCCACTTATGTGTGGAATTTGCTGATTCAACGATCCAGGACAGGACCGTATCAACCAGCTCTAATTGTACGGAAAGAACTAGTAAAGTTAGACCGTCCCAGAAAAGATTACACCCTAAACTTTAACAGAACCAAAAATTACTACTGCTCATGTATAATGTTCCACAGGAACAAAGACCTAACTAAAGGGTCTCTTAGAGGTATCACGGACTATGCAGTAACAAAAGACTCATGGAGAATGCCATACATCCCCAGCCCAATGGGGACACCATGGATCTTCAATGTTGTCTATTTAAGAGTACTTGGAATGCAATTCAAAATCAGATGGGGCCATAATTACAGAGAGCCACATCAAACACATTTCTGCGAGATCTCCATAGGGGAGTTGGAGGTTTGGACAACAAGCCGAGCTATGAAAATAAGCATCTACAACCGGGAAACTAACCCAAACAAAATAGTGGTTGAAAACACTGAACTGCCCCTACGAATGCTGTGTGATCGAGTCTGCACAACCATCAACGATTGGGAAGAATACCCAGTACGAATGGCTTACAGGACGACTGTATCGTACAGAGGACACCCACTTGTCAGTACGGTAACAGCGTTGGAAGAATGGGGTGAACACTATGTGCAATATGGAAGAAAATCCAGGGAAATGTTCAGACAGAGACTGTGGGAGGCGGAGGAACAGCACCGAAGAGGTGAGGACCCATCTGACGAACCTTTTTGTGGGCTGCAAGGCCCCCAGCTTGAACCTGCATGTTGGGGGGTCTACCAATGGAAGTGGGTGTGGAGAGGGTTGAGACCAGAATTGCCACACCCATCGCCTCTCTGCGTGGAACTGTACAAAGGACGTGTGAAAGGAAAAGAGGACCAAGTCCCAGTGAGAGTCAAAAGCGACCACATTGGTAATCTGGAACGCCCACAGATGGTTGACCACCTCACACCATGTAGCATGCAGAACCCCATAGAAGAGCAGTGACAGAGAAAGACATAATAGACTCAAGACCGATCGCCAAAAATACCAGAAAGTCTCATTTGGATGAACCTCAAGAAGAATATCACCCTAAGCTTTGTCCTCCAACCTCACCATGGATATTTAATGTGGTCTACATGACGATAAAAGGAATAAGTATCAGATTGAAATGGGGACCCAAACCCCAACAGAAATGGCACCTGGAAGGACCCCAGCCTGAACCTACCGAATGGCTGGTGATTCGGTGGAAGTGGGTATGGTAAAGATTGCAACCTGGATGGCCACACCCCTCTCCACTATATCTGGAGCTCCTCAAAGATCGAGTGACCACAACTCACAGGCGCTCGAGGAGGAAGCCCAGAGCTAAAAGAAGCAAAGTCTTTGAAAAGAAACTCTCTCAACATGACAAGTCTGGAAAGTAGACTAAGTCGAGATGATTCAAACAGCGATGCAGATCCACACATCTATGAAGATGTACCACAAATCTATGAAGATATGGCGACCCCTGACCGACCTAAGGACTGTTTAAGGATTATGAGAATGGATAAAGCAACTTGTCTACGAACCCTGCTGCGGGGATTCGTAGTGTTAATAGGCTTAGTTATGTTGTTGGTTATTTTGTATCAAGCCGGAATCAGACCATGGAGCCTAACGCATGTAAAAGTCTCCCATGGGAGATCCAAATATGCAAACATGACCTGCTGGGAAACCACGCAAAGAGACATCTTCGTACCATGGGACAGAAATGAAACTGTTGAAAATCTTACCAAGACCTGGGAAAGAGTAAGACTAGCAGGCTATCCAGCTTGGATGTACCAGCTGAGAAACACCCCTGAATGGGTGTCTGCAGTAGAGGCTGAGAACCTAACGGGGCCTGACAAACCCCACTTCAAGGTAATCAATCTACTGATTTTGCCTGAAGGAATTGTGACCTGGATAATGCTCCTGCATCACAACATAAAAAGGACAACGAGATGTAACTGGATTCATCTGGACAAAGAAACCCCTGAATGGCACTGTGATTGGGGCTGTAGACCACTAATGGGATTATGCCACCAAGGATATTGGAAGGCTGAAGTGATTTATCCTGCCCCACCGAAGGATGACAGCTGCCAAGCCATACTCCCTCGTTGGGAATTTTGGGGCAATATTCATCTGGACTGTGACAAAGTCCCTCCTTTCATCAGAAGAAACCGAACTGGAGAACATCAAAACCTAACCAAAAGTCAAGACTGTCCACACCGTAAAACACAAGACGGTGCCAGAATCAACGCTACTGAGCAAAGTCCCAAAGTACGACCCAGGAGGTTTGATTCCGAAAGCAGAAAGAAATTGATAATTTTAGCCAACACCGCTTAAAAACCCTCCCCGGCTCTTGCTAGTAGTTTACTTATTTACTTCTTTACTTATTTCACTTATTTACTTATTTACAATGTCCTGATACAACCGGCCCAGCTAAGCCGGAAGAACCTGACAACGCTATCCCAGTCAGTTCAGCAGTAGCTGATCCCATTGACTCAGAGTCTGACTTGATTCTTGAAGACCCAAGGCCAACACCACCGCTTCAGTAGGTGTGGATGGCAAGGCTGCCTACTCGCCTGAAGGATATCTGAAGCCAGGGAGAATGCTGAAACAACTGATGCCTCATGCCAGTGAGAATGCTGATCCTGATGCTCGATCAACAAGGGAGAACGAAGAATCATTGACCACTACAGGATCTCCGGAGATGACCTGAGGAGATGACCTGAGGAGGACGACCTCACCTCAGCCGGGCGGCACACGTGGAACCGACCAGGATGACTACACCATGATGGATGTTGCGAAAAAGCGAACAGCAGTCCAGGGTCCAGAGGCACCAAGGATCCTACGCGACAAGTCGACGACATCTCGGGGTCCCAGGCGGGGACACAGATGACGATGAGTATTACCATGGGACTTGTTCGAGAAGTACAGCCTGTTTTCAAGGAGTGGGTGTCAAAGTATGCAGGACTTTTATATTGAAAACAGACTGTGGCATTTTAGCAAACCATTTTACTAAACACATACATCACAGAGCCACGGGCTGAAAGCCTCAATTGGTGCCATATAAAGTAAGTACCGACACCCACGCGTGCTCACCCTGGCCTGCTCAGAGCAGGGTGTAATAACACACCGTCAGTAACCCTAGATTAGTTTAATTTATATGGCATTTTAAACTCATAAGCAGAAAAACATGATGTATGTTTTTTACTTTTTATATGCTTTGTCTGTATTTTGGTAAACCATCTTTGTGGTATTGCATGGCATTTTGGTTAACCCTATGCGATAAGGAATGGGATTGAGTTAGGCCTTACCTGCACACAGCAAAGGTCATATATGCATGCTCACTCAGGCCCAGGAGGCCTGAACAGAATTAGGTCCAGTAGATAAGGCAAACCTTTCTGCTGTTAGTTTTGCTGTGTTTTGCTGTGTTGTCAAATGAGCTGAAGGCCTCTTAAAACAGAGCTCTGTGGATCAAGGCCTGTTAAAAATGAAAAGAGTTTTTAAAGCAAAGATAAATAAAATGTAATCTTTGAATGAGCATTTTTGAACCATGCTACAGCAGCCAGACACAGAGGCTCTAACGCACACACACACATACACGCGCACACGAGCACACGCACCCACTCCCACACACATACATTTTAGTGTGAGGAGCACGGTCTCTTATCTTAAACACAGCTGAGACACAGGAGAAAGTCAGGCCTTGGTTCAAAAGAAAAGTGAAAAGCTTCAGATGGGAATGTGAACTTTTGTGAAACAGAATTCTATTGAAGCAAAATGTTTTCTGGATGTTAAGTGATTGACTGAATATGCAGAATTATGTATTGAGAAGTAAAATGTATGTTATTTTATGTTTTCTTTTAAGATTCGCAGTAAACTTAAAGAGTTTTCCACTGCTGGGTATTGAAAAATGGTTTTAAATATTACATAGCACCTTAAAAAGAGTGTTTTTTCCACAGTTTGGGTAAATGTAGGTAAAAGTTGAGGATCTAGGTGAAAGTTTAAAACCTGTCTGACCAGATTCTCTGCTGAAGGAGGGGGTCAGCTGGAGGAGACATTATGTCATTGCTCAGTGAGGGCTGAGAGGAGGGGTAAAAAGTTACCTCATGAATAACCAATGAAAAAACAGGAAAATGACATGGTTGTCTAGAATAGTGGGGGTCAAACCCTTTTCTTGACTATAAATAAGGCTGTCTGAGAGAAGAAATTTTGCTGAGTTTTGGACTTTTGAAGAACTCTTGTGGATTATGGACTGATGCTCTCTGGAAGCCGAACAGAAGAAATAAGGATTTTCTAAAAAGGGATTCTTTTTGGACAAAGAGACCCTTTTCCCTCAGCCTGGAATATTTTTTATTTCTTCACAATTTGGACTGGCTTCAGAGATGGAATAATTTCCTATTCTTTTGGAAATCCCTTGTGGCACTTTCTGACAAAAAAAGGTAGGTTATATTCCCAGTTTAATCCACAACTAAATTTATATTAAGAGTAAATTATTAATAACAGTAAAAAAGCCTCCTTTTATACAAGAAGATTAAATAATCGGTTGAAACCAACAAAGCGGAGATCTTCTCGCTGAAAGCGGACGGGTTTATCAGCTTGTTTGAGCTAAAAAGAACACGGAGTTCTTTTTTGTCCTCCCTGCTGCTGCAAAATGGGCCTTTGAAAGCTCAACGGAGCTGTGAATGGATGTTTTTACATTTTTATCGGAGTAACTGATTTTTCCTGGATATAATTATTTTTGTTTCTACAAGATTTTTTTGTTTTATAACAATTCTGTGGAATAAACCTCAATTAATGGATTAAACCAATTTTTTTTCCCTTCTGAATGAATTAGGGATATTTTCCTTTCTGTTCATAACAGATTAAAAGGAGTTTAAAGAGAAGTTTTGTGCGTCGAGAGATCAGACTGCAGCAAGCTGAATGTTTGGGAAAATTGGGAAGATAAGAAGAACACAGTGTCCCTGTTCGTCTTCTAACTGCGGCTGAAGGCCTCTCGTCAGCTTGACAGAGCAATGAAGGATTAAAACATCATTTAAAGGAATATACTATTTTTCTGAACCCTTGATGTGAAGAGGGACATCAGCCTGGAGACCTGGCCACGGAGTACTGATTGTTTAAAGTCTGAGAGAACAGGATGTTCTTTCTTGTCACAGCCTGCTTTGAAAAGCCTTGTTCATCAGTGCTGCACAACAAAAATTGATGGAATAAAAGCTGCCTTTTTGTGGAAGACTATTTTTCCTGATCTAAAAATATTTTTGTGGAACAAAACAACATCTTTTGAAGTTGCTTGAGTCATGAAGGATTCTTTGAATTTGATGGATACTTTGGGAAAATTGGATTAATTCAAAAAGAGTTTTTCTCCTGGACAAAAGGAGTGCTCGTTGCGGCTGCAGCGAGCTGAATGTTTCGAAAACAATCTTTGATGGATTAAAGCTGATTTTGCCGAATGGATCCTGGAGATTGGAAAATCAGTTATTGTTTTGGGTCACTCGGTCTGACCACGGAGTGAGACCTGCCAGCTAGAAGCTGACTGACCTTGGATGAAAAGCCAGGAGAACACGATGTTCTAATTTTAACCTCAGGCCTGCTCTGAAGGCCTTGTTCATCAGCATCGCAGAACAACTGAATGGATTACAATATCTTTGAATGGATAACACTTTTGAGGAATAATTGATTTGCCTAGGAGGATTACCAGATTTTTAACCCTGAACAGTTTTGATGGATTACAACTGGGATTTTTAACACGACAGAATTACCTGGAGTTTTTCTGTGGAATTACAACGAAGACTTATTCAGTCTGTTGGAAGTGCGGGCTTTCCTGACTGGATAATAACAGGATTAAATGAAGATTTCTAGAGTGGATGATTACAAAACAAGTTTTTCCTGAAGGATTAAAAACACAAGCTTTTCCTATGTGGGATTAAACAAAGATTTGTTCAGTCTGCTGGAGTGCAGACTTCTGACTGGAGTGCAACAGCATCACCTGGAGGTGACAAGATTTCCTGATAGGATTAAAATAAGTTTTCCTGGTGGAGATAAAAACACAAGTTGGAACACACCAAGATTACCTGGATGGATTAAACATATTTGATCGGAATCAGATTATTGTAGAATAAACCAACATTTTAGAAGATTATACAAATTATACATTGGATTGCAACTCAATTTAATTAAAGCTAAAAACACATTAAGACCCAGCGTGTGGAGGACATCTTTGGTGAGCTGTGAATCACTTAACTCTCTTAAATGCAAATCATGTAACCTGATTAAATCTTTTCTGTAGTAAGTAGTGCTTATGCTGTTAAATCCCCTGCAATTAAATATTAAAGAATATAAAACGTACAAATTTGGATTTTTCATTTGACTCACCTTGATATTAAATGATGGGAAACTTGGTTCAAAGATAACAACAAGATTATTGGAGGTTTTAAATGGTTGTGTTAGCCAAAAAGATATAAACAATATCCTGGAACCTTATTTTCCTAGGTTCTAAAACTAACCAGACGGATAACAATAACAATCTACTAGAGGTAATCTGTCGTTAATGTGTGTTTCTCCGTGGGATACGATCTGACTCCATTCTGCTAAGTCGGACTATCGGCGGAGTGAAACAGGGTGTGACATGCAGATTTGAAGACAGTAACAGTCTGGTTGAATTACCTCGTCTCAGCCTTAATCCTAACTAATCTTGAGACATATCGGGTAATACTCGTGTGCAAGGATAAAAGTTAAAAAACCCGTTACTGGAGAGGCTGGAGTGAGGACTTGTCGCAAGATCCTACGGCTAATCTCACTCACGTAGAATTAACACTGTGTTAGGATAGGCTAAGTGCTTGGTGACTGTACAGTACTGTACATTTATCTATTTATAAATAAAAAACAATTTAAAAAAAACTGTATATACAGTACTGTATATTTTTAATAAATAAATGTACAGTACTGTACAGTCACCAAGCACTTAGCCTATCCTAACATAGTCTATCCTAACACAGTTTTTAAAGATGAAGGAGTCAGTTGAATTGTCTCCTTCCTCCCTGCAGGCTCCATCAAGCAAAGGGAAAGGGAGACAATTCAACTCATTCCTTCATCTTTAAAAACTGTGTTAGGATAGGCTAAGTGCTTGGTGACTGTCCAGTACTGTACATGTATTCATTTATTTAAAAAAAAGAAAAAGTAAAAAAAAATATATATATATATATATTTTTTTTTTACTATGTGATCCTACTTACAAATTTTTGACATACGAGCGCCCCCTAGGGACGGAACTCGCTCGTAAGTCGGGGACTACCTGTATTATATATATATATATATATATATATATATATATATATATATATATATATA
>JBBPBX010029218.1:0-12515 GCA_038048925.1 Garcialebias charrua | reverse complement strand
TATATATATATATAACACTACTATAAATACTATACAGTATATATATATATATATATTAAGAGAGATGTTTTTGAATTTTTTCAGAAGAATGTTGACAACTGTTGGTGGATGTGGGATTAATGTCACCAAAATGTGTACAGCTGCAAAGGATGATGAATAATTTCTTGCTGGGAGGATGATTGCCACATCAATCGTTCATGGAGGTCCAGGTCCTCGGTTCTTCTCCCTCAGATAATTCATCAGATCCATCCAGAACTGAGACCTACAACAAACTGAAATTAGAACTAATTTTGAACAATTCAGCAGAAGGGACTAAAATGGTCTATAATGACCTAACTGGTTTCCATAACTTTATGGAAATATTTAAATGTATCTTGGCCTACAGAGCAAAATAAAGATAATGTACAGATTGTACAACAGACAAAGAGGGAGACTATAAACGTTGACCCTTTAGTTTATCTGTTTAGAATGTTCTAGAACAGGGGTCTGCAACCTGCGGCTCTTTCCAGCTTTGAAGCTAACATTAAATTGAATTTCATAGGTTGTTATACCCACAACAACAAAAATGACTAGTTTAAGCAGTTTTCCTGTCATTTCCTTTGCAAATATGTGAATACTACAAGTACTAATACATTATACTCTCTTTAACTTTATGCTTTATTCTTCAAAGTAGGACACTCAATTTCTCCATAATAATAAAAAAAAAACTGCACAGTTCATTGTTTTAGTTTTTTTAAAAAATCTGCAAAATACCATCTTTTTTTTCCTTTACAAGTCTCAAAATGTAAAAATATCAATGTTAACAATCACTGGATGTTTTTCATTTTATCATTTCATGCCTACTGGTCAGAAAAGCCCATTCTAACAAAGTGGCCCATGAGCCACCAGTTGATAATGAAAATTGTAGCAGGTATTGCGGCTCTGGACACATTTAATTTAGTGAACGAAGGGACAGAAATGGCTCTTTTGATCCTAAAGGTTGCAGACCCCTGTTCTAGAATATTATGGCATTTAAAAAACAACATTGCTGACAGGCAGCAGCTCTGTAGAGTTTAGCTACCTGTGGCAGCTAGCTGGTTACTTTGCATGATAGCATGATAATGATGGATAATGTTATCACAGCCAACTAACACATAAATACTGTTTTTATTAACGTAAATACAGAAAGTAAACGTTTAAGCATTACATCACTGACAGGCAGCGTTAGTTTCTGTGGCTAAAGTTGCTGCAATGATGGATAACGTTGTAAACCACAACTAACAAACACGTAAATACAGAGTTTATTAACCTTACCTTAAGCTATATCTTGTAATTCAACCTCTATAAATAAAGGTTGAATGAATGAAATTCCGTGAAGTTTCAGACATCGAGGGAGAATCGACCCGGAACCAGAAGTACAGATATGCTGCGTCAAGACCTCTTTTTTGTTCGACTGCCCCCTAGTGGTCTTGATTGAATAATTTTGAGACAAATCTAACAGGCTTCATTCAAAAAAAAAATACTCAACCAAAAAACAGGAGGTTCAATCAAAAAAAAATTATTCAACCAAAAAACAGGAGGTTCAATCAAAAAAAAATTACTCAACCAAAAAAAACTTAGACTTTTCTTTGATTGATTGAATACTACTTTTTTTGATTGAATACTACTTTTTTTGATTGAATACTACTTTTTTTGATTGAATACTACTTTTTTTGTTTGATACGATTTTTTTTTTTTGATTGAATAATTGTGAAACAAATCTGACACCATAGTTTACCTACGGGACAAATTGAGGTTGCTGATTGGTCATTTGCTGACACGCCTACTGAATTGATTGACAGGTCGGGTGGTGAAGGAAAAGGCACGGGCTGCGCAGCGTTATTCTGTTTTATATGTTAATAAAAAGTTCTAAAAAATAAAATAAAAACAGGGAGCGCTGGTCCAGAACACCAGGTAATCTGTAGAGCCTCGCACAGCCACGTTGGCCATGAGTTTAATTCGCTTGTGACAAATTATTTCATTTCCTCATGGAGTCAGCGGAGAAGGAAGCAATCACTTGACTTTTGGCAAAAACAAAAGAAAAGTCCAGATCCGGGATGAAGAAGAGGAATTTAATACATTTGTGTCACATACAAAACAGTCCGGCACTGGGCAGTTTATTGTGAGACAACGCGCGAGCGTAAGCGGTCGTAAAATTTGAGCTTGGCGCGTTCATGCCCGTGTTCAAAGGCTTGTGCCGCAGCGTCGAGCGGTGTTCGGCCCAACGCAGAGCTATCCACCTTATTCCTAGCCCCCATGATGCCTTGCGCAAATTATGGGAACGACTTCCACCGGAAGTGAGTGCAGCAGCTACAGCGCAGTCTACTGGCTGTGGATTTTTCACGTTTTTTGTGTGTTTTTTGTTTATTTCTAATTAATTGCAATGGTTACTTTGTGTCCGTTTTGGTGACCTTAGAATCGCTTCTCTGTTTTTTGCAGATGATGTGGTCCTACTGGCTTCATCAGTTCGTGATTTACAACTTTCACTGGAGCGGTTTGCAGCTGAATGTGATGCGGCCGGGATGAGGATCAGTTCCTCCAAATCCGAGGCCATGGTCTTGAGCCGGAAAAGGGTAGCGTGCCCTCTCCGGGTCGGGGAGGAGGTCCTTACCCAAGTGGAGGAGTTTAAGTATCTCGGGATCTTGTTCACGAATGAGGGAAAACTGGAGCGTGAGATCGATAGGCGGATAGGTGCAGCGTCCGCAGTGAAGCGGGCGCTGTACCGGTCTGTCGTGGTGAAGAGAGAGCTGAGTCAAAAGGCAAAGCTCTCAATTTACCGATCGATCTACGTTCCCACCCTCATCTATGGTCATGAGCTTTGGGTTATGACCGAAAGAACGAGATCTCGGATACAAGCGGCTGAAATGAGTTTTCTCCGCAGGGTGTCTGGACTCTCCCTTAGAGATAGGGTGAGAAGCTCAGTCATCCGGGAGGGACTCGGAGTAGAGCCGCTGCTTCTCCACATCGAGAGGAGCCAGTTGAGGTGGCTCGGGCATCTGGTTAGGATGCCTCCTGGACGCCTCCCTGGTGAGGTGTTCCGGGCATGTCCCACCGGGAGGAGACCCAGAGGAAGACCCAGGACACGCTGGAGGGACTATGTTTCTCGGCTGGCCTGGGAACGCCTTGGGATTCCCCCAGAGGAGCTGCTCCAAGTGGCTGGGGAGAGGGAAGTCTGGGCCTCCCTACTTAAGCCTAGGATATAGTTGACGCGTCGCATAGGGCGCGCGGCCAAAGTGACGCAATTGCGAAGTCCCCGCCCCCGCGCTTTGGCCAGCGCGTTGGTTTCGCGCGTGGTCGTGCACCTCCCAGATTTTGAAGCTCCGCAAGCCTAGCGCGCGCGCTGAATTGATTGACAGGTCGGGTGTGGACCTCACCGACAGCCTTCACGCCAGATTCTGCAGCTGTTTGCGCCGCTGTGGTCGTGGAAACGGGGTCGCGACGCATGGAGGAATGTTTTGTGACACAAAATGTATTAAATTCTCCTTCATTCCTGATCTGGAGTCGGACTTTTCTTTTGTTTTTTCGCCAAAACTCACGTGATCGCTTTCTCCTCCGCTGACTCCATGCATTAAAACCGCAAATAAAGACAACAGTTCAGCACGCGAGCAGAAAGCTATTTGTTTTTGTTGTGTGACGTCAAACAGTTCTTCTTCTACGGTAGATTTCTTCTTCTACACCCTTTCTTGCAACATATGCACAGGTTTTAGAGGGTACTGCCACCTGCTGGTCAGTAAAAGAACAGCACTTTGCCAAGCGCTGCCGTGCCACACTATAAACGCATGCACAGTGCGCGCGCAGCACGCGCGCTCCAGCTTGCGGACCAAAGCGCGACTATATCCGAGGCTTAAGGCTGCTACCCCCGCGACCCGACCCCGGATAAGCGGAAGAAAATGGATGGATGGATGGATGGTTACTTCGTGTTGGGTGTTCCTGTCTGGTAGACGTTTGTGCAAACCGCAGTTTTCACTTAAAGGATCAGTATGTAAGTTATTTTTTAAACATATTTCTTCACTCTGCCACTATTTTATGATAGATAGATGTTTGACAGGTAATCTCTGAAAAAAACTATAGTCCTCTGGCGTCTCCCGGTGGTAATAAAAGCATTTATAAAAACCCACAGTGACCAGCCGTTAACCAGCCAATAAAAACAGAGTTTTGTTCATGTGGGTGGGGTGTCAGCTTCACGCAGCTCATCCCCCGCCTGTCCCAGCCTGCAGCACTGGGAGGAGGAGGAGCTAAGGAGGCGGAGTTGCAGGTCAGCCAGAGAGCAAGGGGGAGGGAGCAGAAGGCTTTCCCTGTTCAAAATTTTTCTAAGTGTTTTGGTCATACAGAAATCGCAGACAGCAGCTTTAATACACAAAATAAGTAAACGTGAAGGATTTATCTCCATCGGAGGAGCTGACAGCTGCCCCTCCTCTGTCTGAGTCTGGCTTGGATCTGCTCTCAAAGACGTTGTGTTCAGATCACGTTTTCTTCGGTAAACAAAATATTCTACATAAATCATTTTGTGAAACAATTTCAGAACAATGTTAGCGTATAACTGTCTGTGTGTTGGAGCTGTTTTTAAAAAAAATTTTATTCATGATTTAACACCGTCTACTACTGTGGTTAGCTTAGCAAGTCGCTAACGCTACATGCTAACTTCCACACGGTAGCATCTGTTAAAGTATTTACTAAACAAATCTGTGGATAAATAACATAAACACATGTGTGTGTAATACATTTGCAGTATATACATACACTGTGTGTATGTGTATACTGTATGCACACTGTATATACAGTATATACATACATACTGTACATGCATACTGTATTGTTTGTACTGTTTTGATTTTAGGTCCCTGTTACTCTCATGTGAATAAAGCAGTGGGATGCTGTCTGTACAGAAAATATTCCATAACACAAGTTCATCTTTTGGTTATTACTACATTTGTTCTATTGAAATATTTATTTTTCAGGAAGGCCTGCACACAAGTCAAACACAGACTGGTCTCCCACGCTGAAGTTGACAGACACACTAACTCTGAGACGCAGGAGCAGAAGAACAGCAGGTAATGACACAAGCACCTGGCACAATAATTCAAAAATATTAAAGTAAATCTAAGATAAAATTACTGAAATCAATATAAAATTGAACATTATCTTTGTGAATGAGTAAAAATGTTAGGAGCAACTGTATTTATTTTTCTACTTTGAGTAGCAAACTTGGTCTTATTTTAGACTTTGTGATGCAAACATGACAGTTTATTATTCTTTTTTTTTTTTAAGGTACAGACGAGTGAAGGGCCAAGTTCCATCGTCTTGGATTCTGGAGGGGTTTGCTGCTTGCTCCAGTCGTCCAGTGGTCCCACATGATGAGGAATCTGTTCGAGTTTGTTTACAAACAGAAACTGCCCATCATTCTTTGTTGAAGAGTGTTTTTGATCTGGTATTTATTCTGGTATTTATTCTGCAGCCAATCATTTTCATTAAAAGACATCAAATCACCCACAGTTCTCATATTGTATTCAGTTTCAACTGTTTTTAGTTTATAATTATAGCTTTTATTCTGAACTAGCTTTTATTCTGAACTTTATCAGTCTCCTCCTGGAGGAGGAACCATACAGCAACATGCATGTTTTTAAGTTTTGTACTTGTCAATAAAAAACTAAACTGGTAAGTTGCCAAATAACAATCACATCTAGTTTTTTTTATTTGCAATAGAACTTCTAATTAGACATTAAACAAAGTATCTTAATTATTGAAATAAAGAAGGTGAAACTTAGTGCAACTGTTTTATTCAAACTAAAGGAAAGCACACGTTCATTTAGCAATGCCTGTTTCATAGCAACACCAAATGTACTTCAAAGGCAGATTTATTTATAGAAATTATATTTTCACTCATTTGTTGCTGTGGTACATAACTGCACACAAACTTCTGGACCAACTGGAGCGTCATCCATCCCTGGACCAACTGGAGCTTCATCCATCTCCTGGAACTCACCTTATGCAGAAATATAACAGAAAGGAGGAAAGTAAAAGTACAGTATACAAACATTAGGGTTCATTTATGAACACAAACACACACCTAGATTATATATATATAAATAAACACACACCTATATTATATATATAAACACACACACCCACCTATATTATATATATATATATATATATATATATATATATATATATATATATATATATATATATATATATATATATATATATAAATAAACACACACACAGCATACATATATAGGTGCGTGTGTTTATTTGCCAGTTATGAACGAAAATATTAGTATCATTTAATCACTGACTACATAAAATCATAACACTAAAAGCTGTCTCTTAAATCATACCTGGTGTTCTCGATCCTCTGGAGGATACGGTGTCTTTTTTCAGGTGGTTTCTCGTAGCCCAGCCACAAAGAAGGATGCAGGTTTTTGTTTTCGGAGCATGTTCAACACACACTAGTTGCAGCCACTAATTCAGCTTCGTCTGATTATTTGTACAGCCACGAACAGCGCAACAGGTACCCGAGCTCCACAGGGACATCTTCGCGACAATATTAGCTCGAAATAACAGAAAACAGAACGTCTACGACGCGTTAGGGCTGGGCGATATATCGATATTTTTAAAATATCGAGATTTTTTCTAAAGAGATATAAGACGAGACTATATCGTTTATATCGAGAATCCTCAGTCTGTCTGCTTTCTCCCACTCGCCCCCCTCCTTCCTGCCTGCAGGAGGGTGGAGCCGCGGAGACTTTCATTACAACAAGAAGTAAACACGGCAGATATGAAGAGCCGCGACGCTAGCTGCTGAGGGGGAAAAACAATGTTTTTCCTGAGCTAGTTTGGATTTAAATGGTCAGATGAGGGCAGAAAAAATGTTTTTGTAGACGATGCTGAAAATAATCCCGACGAAAGGTCGGATCTACGAATCTTTTTCACAATTTAAACAGCGGAGTGGAGCATGGACCGTGAAACGACAGAACCAAGTGTTTTTACAGCCTGCTGCTTCCTTTAAACAAACCACGGGTCTAAGCTTATTTAGTCGTGCGCGCACTGCAGCGCTTTCATGAGAGGAGCAGAAGGAGGTGGAGACATTAATAAATCAGCAGCTCATCACATCACCAAAGACACGGTCCTCAGCGGCTAACAAGATGGCTAATGCTTTAGCCGTCTTCTTCCACAGCTGAGACTGACCGTGTCTTTGGCGCTATGATAAACTGCTGATTTAATAATGTCTCCGCCTCTCTGTTCACGTTTCTGAGTGGAGGCTGTCGTGTTTTTACACAAGGATTCAATGCGACACTTTGTAGAGCAACTTAGAGAATGTCTTTATTCTTCGTGAACCCGGAAACAACCCCCTGACCCTTTCACAATAAAACCGGATACAGTATATCAAATATATTGTACCACAGGCTCACATTTACTGTAGTTCACAAACACTGACTAAAGTGAAAGCACCTTTCTATCTTATCAAGACACTCAAAGCTCTTTAAAACACGATCTGTGTCCTTATTTACCCATTCATACAGCACTCTACTAGAACTGTACAAAGAATTATCAGTACTTTATTACATTCATACACTGATGGGACACACATCAGAGGCAATGACACAGCTGCCCTCAGCTGAAGAGGACTATTATTTAATAGGTGAAAATAAATGTCTAAAAATAAAGTAATGTAGTAGTTAATTTTTTAGACATTTATTTTGTAGAGTTACAGCTGTTTGTTAATAAATGTTGCTGTGTGACAACTGGGACAAAGCTTTGACTCAGAAATATATTTTTGTTATTCTTTTATGGAAAGAAAATTATATAGAGATATATATCGTATATCGCGATATATCACAACAATATCGAGATATTAATTTTTGTCCATATCGCCCAGCCCTACGACGCGTACAGATTAGCAAGTAAACAACGAGGAGACAGTGAGAGACAGCGCTGGAGACAGTGCAGAACTTCTACTTCCGGGGTCAAACGGAAGTAAGACACATAATCGCTTCTACAGTGACACCCCCAGGAATAAGGTGGATAAAAGGAAGAAGAAAAAAAAGGTTAGGGATAAAGGTGTGAATTAAAGATGGGTTATGTTTAGGGTTAGGTATGTTCTGGTAATGGTTATGTTTAGGGTTAGGTATATACAGGTAATGGTTATGTTTAGGGTTAGGTATATACAGGTAATGGTTATGTTTAAGGTTAGGTATGTAGTAGAAATGGTTAGGGTTAGGTATGTAGTAGAAATGGTTAGGTTTAGGGTTAGGTATGTACTGGTAATGGTTATGTTTAGGGTTAGGTATGAACTGGTAATGGTTAGGTTTAAGGTTTGGTATGTAGTAGAAATGGTTAGGTTTAGGGTTAGGTATGTACTAGCCTGGCCCTCGCCTTCCTGCACAGCTCCGCTCAATTCTCATTTCCCTTCGCCTTCCTGCACAGCTCCGCTCAATTCTCATTTCCCTTCACTTCACAGTCTGGGACTGCCCCCATCCACAAGGATTTCTCCGGTAGATTTTTGTTCGGACCAATCAGAGAAGAGAAGGGGCGGAGTTTTGAATGACGTCGATTCCATGCGCAGTTATCTATCTGTAGTTTTTTTTAACAATGGCGGAAGAAGTGAAGGAAGCTATTCGGTCTGTGTTGAGAAGCCTTCCAAATATTGAAATGTTAAAGTCGGAGCAAGAAGAATGTTTATTAAATTTTATTGCTGGCAAAGACGTCGTGGCCCTACTCCCCACGGGATTTGGCAAAAGTCTAATTTTCCAGTTGGCTCCGTTAATATCGAAGGAGGTGGCTAGGCTAAATGCTAAAGAAGCAAACCCCATCGTGATCGTCGTTTCACCTCTTCTTGCCCTAATGGAGGATCAAATCAAGGAGGCACAGAAATTAGGAGTAAGTGCTGGGCAGCTCGGTGTGAACAAAGACTGTGACATTTTGCAAGGACGCTTCAGCCTGGTCTTCGGGAGCCCTGAGTCTTGGCTGCTCAATGCTAAGTGGCGACGGATGCTAAGCTCGTCTGTGTACCAGAACAACATCATTGGCATCGTGGTGGATGAGGTTCACGTTATGTACAAATGGTAAGCAAGCATTTAAAAAAATGTAATTAAGACTGCCTTTGCATTCCCAACATTGTCACTTTTAGTTATTCTACATGGTATGATTTAAAACCTGCACATTTTGCTGTCCACTTGCAGGGGAGAATCATCCAAGGGTGAGTCACCATTTCGAGAGAGTTTTAGCAAGCTTGGAGAATTGAGATCTATCACCAAGGAGGGTGAGTTGACCAAACTTATCTCTATTTTAGGTGCTTGAAATCTAGCAGAACGACTTGAAATGTAAACTGTTATTGTGAGAATTGTCTTTTAATAAAAGATAGAAAATACATTTGTTTTTAATTATTTTTGCTCCTAAATGCTGAAATATATGCAACGGCAACAAAGACAGTCAAAACAAATAGTGTCTGTGTATATTTATAATTTGACACAAATAAATGGATGGTATATAAATGTCTGTGCATGTGTATTTGAGCAATAAAAAGACGATTTACAATCAGTGACTATAAATTGTTCAAAAGCTGACTGCAGAGTCAAACAGATGTTTTCGAAAAGGAGTAAAGCTGATAAAACATCAGCATTTTTTGCACATCAAATTAAATATGCTGTCTGTGTTAACACAACACACTAATAGCACATGATGAGATAGTGATCTTATGTAAAATTTTATAAAACTTTAAAAAAAAAGTGCAAAAATGGACCTATGTGCGATGGTTAAAGAGTCATCTGGACACAGTTCATTACTAAATGTGATGCTCATGAAGTTTTCACTAGTGTGACGTATTACACAACACAACTTTTTTTTTTGTATGATCATGTGTTTATTTTGTAATTTTCTCTGTTTAACAGGAACACCAATCTTGGCACTGACTGCTTCTGCTGACATCAAGTCAAGAAACCGCGTCACTCGACTTCTTCATATGGACAATGCCATTCAGATAATCACCAGCCCCAACAAGGAAAACATCCGTCTTGGATTGTGCAAGGTGCACATCAATGAACTAAGCTGCTTTGACTGGCTTGTGAAACTTGTAAAGGACAAGGGGTCAACCATGCAACCTGTACTTATATATTGCCAAACGTTAAAAACAGTGGGGAGAGTTTTTTCATACTTAAAAGCTGAACTTCAAGACTACGCCTGGGTAAACTGTGATCATGATCATAAAAAGGAAAACCTACTAATTGGTATGTTCCACAGCAAGACACTCCCACAAAACAAGGACCGAGTGTTGTCTTCACTGGGAGGGGAAGGTAATTGCCGTGTAGTTGTTGCAACTACAGCCTTGGGAATGGGAATGAATTTTCCTAATGTTTCACATGTGGTGATGTATGGTATTCCTGGTGACTTAGAGTCCATAATACAACAGGTGGGCAGGGCTGGAAGAAATGGTCAGCCATCTCATGCCATCATATACAACACAGGACATTTATTTAAGGTGGAGGAAGAGGTAAAGCAGCTGCTGACGGCAGGCAAAACCAAATGTTTCAGAAAAGAGCTGTATTCACATTTTGAAGCTGAAGCCAGCCATCTAGAACCAGGTCATCGCTGTTGCACCTACTGTCACACTATCTGCTCTTGTACATCGAGCACATGCACTGAACCCCCCCCAGATTATGAACAGATTCAGAAAAAAAATGCTATTTGCAGATCTAGGAATGTGACAGCAGAGGACAGGTCTTTGATTGCAGATCTGCTCCAGAGTTACAGGGCCAGTCTAATCACTTCATCAAATAGACTCTTCACCTCACATGAAGCATGCACTGGTTTCAGTCAACAACTGGTGGACTCTGTGTTGAATCATTGTCAATATATATTTCACCTGTCATACATAATTGACAATCTTCCTGTATTCTGTTTAGACCATGCTAAAGAAATATTTTCTATCATTAGTGATGTGTTTGAAGATGTTGATGTTGATCAACAGTCTGATTCGGTAGGGAATTTCATTGAGCCAGATTTGTATTATGGTAATTACTTCGACAAAGCTGATGATGATGATGATGATGATGCATCCAGGAGCCATGCCACTAGCTCAGAGTCAGAGCTGTAAATTGTTGGGATTTTTTTTTTTGCTTTGTTTTTTTTTTTTTGAATGTCCAGAGGACCAGACTTAGCTTTTTTAGATGTTGGGATTACTGTTTTTAGTTCTGTGTGTACTCATGATGGTACACATTTGTACATATTGTCTGAATTTATTTATTGTCAATTACCTTAACAAGACTGTTAATAAATGTGCTACTTGATATTTAAAAAATAAGTCTGTTGTAACTTCATTTTGGAATAAGACAAAAAAAAATTAAGATTAGACTTCTGAAAATTGTGTAATGACAGCAGTAAAAATAACAGATATATAATTAAAAATATTACTTTATTAATAAGCATAAGAAAATAAAAGTATACCATAGCATCCATACAGTAAAAAATACTCTTGTTCATACTAATCTAGTTACACAACAAATACCAAACTTGACAGTAGCTTTGAGATGGTCACTGTAACTGAAACTTCAACAAATGAAACTATTTTTGACAAATTTAGGCCAACTGTTACATTGCTTCGTTTCAGAGTACTGTACAGTATTGTGAGGTATGCAAATGATTGTGGAGTTGGGAGAAGGATGCTAAAGTAACCATGACGCAAAAAAGTTACATTGTCAGTGCATAAATAATATGAGGTACATGGTAAAGTAGCCTGGTTAAAACCAGACCCTTGTCCTTCACAGGCTAATGGTAAAGAGGCTACACAGTAGCAACAAGATCTTTTCAGTATGAGAACTATCAGTGCAATGTAACAGTAAAAACTTTCAAAAATTAAGAAATAATAAAAATGCACAACAAAAAATACACAGTGTAAAGGCAGTATTAATAAAGTATTGAAATTGTGTAGACAGTAAAATAAAGTGGCAATATGATTCACATTTTTTGGGATTTGAATCTAAAGATACTGGATCAATGATGTATGTTCCAGTATATACGTCATTGAGCTGGGAGCACCCACAGCACCACTAACACACCCAAAAGGGATTTCACCATGGAGAGTCAACCAGAAGATACGCACCAACCATGGAATTAGTGAAAGACTATTGAAAGATTATTGAAAGACTATTGAAACATTAGTGAAATATTATTAAAAGACTGTTCAGTACAGCAGGACAGATTCTCTCTCCCAAAAAAGCTAGACTGGACTCAAAAAACTTTGAAAGCCAACTTCTTCTGAACTTGAACAAGAAATTCTTGCTGCAATATTAAAATGTGTCAGTTCATGGGATGTTAGGAGACAAGAGATGTCTCCAAATGTCTCGACACTCGGGTCCAAGTTTTGAAAATGGTGTCAGGAAGTTAAAATAGTCTTCACTATTGACCCATTACAAGGTTTACTGCAGAATTGTTCATTAAAATGACACAACACTATACATGTATTACAGAAAATATACATACGGTAGGCCCACTTCATG
>JBBPBX010029217.1:22101-36024 GCA_038048925.1 Garcialebias charrua | reverse complement strand
AACTTCACTCAAAATCCCACAATGGGGCAAATAAGGGTGGAGGCAGATGTGGGTGCTTCACCTTTCCCACCCCTATTTTTGATACAACTGTCCGGGGATTTCAATAATCATAAGTTCATCTTCTCTAACCTCTGTGCCCCAAACCTCCTGGGACTTAGCAGTCCCTACAAACCTCAGCTAAGTGATGGATGTTATGCACAAAACCAAAACTGCTAAATAGAATTTATCTAATGTGTTTATTTTCTTTCACTGATGAATCAAAAGACTTTCAATGCTCTTGTGTACAGGTGGGACCGGGGCCCCCCGGCGTCAGCCATGGGATCTGAAGGGCAAGGTTAATGATATGGAGGGCAAAATGCGCAACTACCAGGCCAGGATCAAATCTATAAACGAGGAGAATGGAGTGCTCAAAGGCTCGATGGTCCAAACCCAGTCCAGGATGGCTGAACTCGAAAAGGAGGGTGAGACCCAAAAGAGCAAAATCAGGTTCGGGGGAGATACTTTTCAAAATCATAATAATTATAATTATTATTTATTTATTATTCCTTCAATGATGATTTTGTTTTCTTCGTATAGCGAGCATGAAGTGGAGCTTTGGGCTTTGTCAGGTGTCCGAGAAGAGCTTGAGAAGGTGTCAAGTGAGAAGAGCGTCCTTGAGAAGAAGCTCTGTAACTTTGAGAAATCTTTCAAAGCTCTGGAGACTCTGCGGAACAGCCAGGAAGCAGAGCTGCAGGCCATGAAGGTAAAGGGTCTCCCATTGAACACTGGTGTTTTAAATGCTGGTGTTCGTTCATTTGGTGACCATGACCTGTTTAAATTGATTTAGTAACAGATTTTATTCTTTAGTTTTGCTTCAGATTAAATTATCTGTTGAAGAATCAACAGTGGACTGTCTGCAGGCTAACCTCAGAAATTAAATGCCAAGCATTTTTATGGGTGAGGCTCCATTTCTGCATTGCCGGATGAGTGGTTTGACTTATAAAGATCTATTGCAGTGTTGTATAGAGTTAAAGATTTATTATTATTATTTATTATTTAGAAACCACTTAGAAGAAGAAGAATCTGTCAGATCAGCTAGAAAACCGAGTGAACATCAGTATGGAGCCCAATCATTTCGCTTTTCCATCCGGGCTGAATCCCACCACCTCCCAGTCTTCTCAGGAAAAGGGAACAAACGAGGGAGCAGATGGAGAATCAAGCTACCTGACACCAGGTGAGGGCGAGTTGACACCGTTACCAGGGGCGGAGCAAAATGAGGGTCCTTCAACGGTCACGCCTATCAGCAAACTCTTTAGAGAGCAGCTGGAGCAGCGATCAAAAGAAACGAAAGCTGAATTTCTTCGATCCGAAGAAGAAGAGGGAGAACAAATCTGCTCTCAGCTTGATGCCCTCCATAAAAAACGTTATACTTGGAGCAGTTTGAAAATAGGGTGATTTTCATGTTTGAAGAATTTGAAGAATTCGTGCACAATCAGCTAAAAGAACTTGAAGATTTCGTATACTCGATCAGCACCCAGACTACGATCCTGCGCTCCTGGAGATCCAGTCCAAACTAAAGCGCTGACACCCTGATGCATGCTCAATAATCCAGGTAGAAAAATCTAAAAAAGCTAAGTCTGGTCCTCTGGACATTCAAAAAAACAAAACAAAACAAAGCAAAAAAAATGTAGAAACGTTTCGTCTTTCGTCCGAAAGACTTCCTCAGTCTGAGGTGCTGGGTTCAGCTCAGTCTTATAAATAGCACCCTCTCACAGTGTTACACAACCAGTTGGCTGATGACAGCCGAAACCAGCTGCTCACATGATCAAGGAGGACCATCAGCCTAACAATGGATCGTTAGCACCCTGATGGTTGTTTGCTATTCACAGAGGGCTGAGTGATACTAGCAATCACAGCATTGTAGGAGGGGGACAGTTGAACCCGGAGGCCTCCACCCCTGTTTAATGATGGGCGGTTTCTTTTCACAAAGATGGCCTCCTTTACTCCTCTCTCAAACCATCGTTCCTCTCTATCAAGGATGTGAACATCTTCATCCCTGAAAGAGTGACCGCTGGCCTGGAGATGAGTGTAGACTGCAGAGTCCTGACCTGATGATGTTGATCTTCTGTGCTGGGCCATCCTTTTGGCCAGTGGCTGTTTAGTTTCCCCGATATAAGACTGATCACAGCCCTCCTGACACTGAACAGCATACACAATGTTACTCTGTTTTTGCCGGGGGACTGGATCTTTGGGATGAACCAGTTTTTGCCGTAATGTATTTTGGGGTTTAAAAGCCACTGGGACGTTGTGTTTAGAAAATAAACGTCTCAATGTCTCTGAAACCCCTGCAACATATGGAATGGCCACTGGTCTGGGTCTGGGTTCCTTCTTTTCACCTGATGGCTGGCTGGAGTCCTGTTTGGGTTTCTTCTCTGCTTTCAGGAAGGCCCAGTTAGGATATCCACATTTCTCTAGAGCCTGTTTTGTGTGTGATTTCTCCTTCTGTCTGGCTGCTGAGTTAGTGGGGACGCTGTCTGCTCTGTGATACAGAGTCCTGATGACTCCTAACTTGTGCTCCAGAGGGTGATGGGAGTCAAACTGTAAATACTGGTCTGTGTGGTGGGTTTGCGGTACACCTCAGTTTGCAAATTTCCTCTATCAGAAACTGAGACCTCACAGTCCAAGAAAGCCAAGCGCTGACAATTTTTTTTATTTTTTAAATATAAAGTTAAGTTTCAATAAAGTTTTTCAATGTAAAAAAAAAAAAAAGATTTATTAAATGACAAAGCAATGTATTTGCTGTACAATGCAATAATAATCCCGCATACAATGGCACTGCTAATCGGAAAAATAGAAATCTTAAAGATTTCCTAGTGCATGCCAAACTTGATCCGAAAAAAAAAAACTTAAAACCTATTTTAAACAACAGTGGGTACAAAATAGATTAAATAAGACTGTCTTCAAGACAGATAATACAGGTCACCTCCTTTCTAAAAATTGCGTTTTTCTTATTTCATGCGAATTTTGTATAAAGCAATTTGTAGGGGGTTCAGAGAAGGCACTTCTCACTACAATATCAGGCCTTCGATTCAAGGTTCAAACTGGATCAAAACCTAGATCCCTTCTCGTTGCGCATATTATTTTGCATGGATGGGAGTCTGTTCAGGTTTCTGTTCTCCAATCTAATGTTTATTGGACAGGGGCACAGAGGTCAACAGCAGTAATAAAATGGACACATAATTTGAACACAGACTCCACTGGGACTCAATTCATCTCAGTAGTTTACTACGCTGATGGGTTGAGGTCCTAGTGGTGGATAAATTCACCAGGTTATTTCCTCTAACCTTAACCATTATTAACATTGTAGGCCAAAAAATATGTGGCCATTTAGACCCAAGCCGGCCTCCCCGGGGGACTGATGGGGAGCAACAGTGATGGACCGTGCACTTTTCTGTCACGTTGGGGACAGAACTCTCAGTTATGGGAGGAACAACTTAACCAAGTTTGCGGGAGGGAACCCCCACTTTAAGAACTTTAAACTCATCACTGCTTACAAACGTCAACAGAACCTGAAGGACTTCCTAGTACACGCAAAACTTCCATCACCAACAGTTGGTCCAAAACCACCCATCTCACTCCTATTTAAACAGAATAAGTTTGTCCAAAACCTCAAAAACAAACAACTCTTTCAAACAGCTCCGTCAGGACACATCAGGTCCAAAAACTGCATTTTCTTAGTCACTTGTAAGCAATGTAGTGCACAATTTCTGTGTGAGACTGGGGCTTCCATCATCACAAAACTATGTCAACTTCGATTTAACTCCCCAAACACCCGGTGAACCTAAAACTGGACTTAACTTACATTTCACAAAGGTCACAGAATGGTGCAGTAGCAGAATACATCTTAAATATATTTTCTTTAATGTTACTTTTCTGAATATGATTTGTTTATAGACTTTAGAGAGTGATACAATTTCAAAGTTTATGTTTTGAGAGTTTTACTTCCTGATCGTGTTTCGATTAGTTACGTCTAAACTAACACAGGTGAAATGTGTTGCTCCTGCTCGCCCATTAACAACACTGGACGTGACAGAAGTGATACTGTGTCTGTTTGTTTCACCTTTCCCCTTTTCAGGTAAAAATTCTGACTATTACCAGTTTTATAACTAGATTTATGGTCACTGAGTTTAGAAAACATGTACAAAATGGCTGCAGTAACATTAACAGCTTGAGTAACTGATTTTGATAAGAGTTTACTCAACATAGTTTTCTTGCCAACTGTGTCCCATTGCACATATGCCATGCAGGTACAGTATACTCACAATGTTTGAGTGCAATGTTCAGGACTCAGGGAAGATATTTTGTGTTTTAAATTCTATATTTTATTCAAGTGAAATAATGTTAATATCTGTAATTCTGTAAGACATCAGTCTAGTTAGATATGTATGATGCATAGATGATTGATGTATGTTTTCGTAATGTTACATGTAAGGTTTATATACGATGCTGTAGTTGTGTAGTCTGCTGCTCATGCTGAAGATATGCAGTCTTGGTTTGTGTTGGCACAGAGACATCTTGAGTAATTAATGTAGTGTGGTTCAATTTTTGTAACTGAATTACATTTTTTATGTGACAATGTTATACTGAAAACTGTTTTGAAATATAACACTGGACGTGACAGAAGTGACACTGTGTCTGTGTTTGTTTCACATTTCCCCTTTTCAGGGGTATAACATTAGCACTCCCTACAAACCTCAGCTAAGTGATGGATGTTATGCACAAAACCAAAACTGCTAAATAGAATTTATCTAATATGTTTTTTCTTTTCCTTCACTGATGAATCAAAAGTCTTTCAATGCTCTTGTGTACAGGTGGGACCGGGGCCCCCCGGCGTCATGCATGGGATCTAAAGGGCAAGGTTAGTGATATGGAGGGCAAAATGCGTAACTACCAGGCCAGGATCAAATCTATAAACGAGGAGAATGGAGTGCTCAAAGGCTCAATGGTCCAAACCCAGTCCAGGGTGGCTGAACACGAAAAGGAGGTTGAGACCCAAAAGAGCAAAATCAGGTTCGGGGGAGAAACTTTTCAAAATCAATAATATAATAATTATTTATTTATTATTCCTTCAATGATGATTTTGTTTTCTTCGTATAGAGAGTATGAAGTGGAGCTTCAGGCTTTGTCAGGTGTCCGAGAAGAGCTTGAGAATGTGTCAAGTGAGAAGAGCATCCTTGAGAAGAAGCTCTGTAACTTGGAGGAATCTTTCAAAGCTCTGAAGACTCTGCGGAACAGCCAGGAAGCAGAGCTGCAGGCCATGAAGGTAAAGGGTCTCCCATTGAAAACGGGTGTTTTAAATGCTGGTGTTCGTTCATTTGGTGACCATGACCTGTTTAAATTGATTTAGTAACAGATTTTATTCTTTTGTTTTGCTTCAGATTAAATTATCTTTTAAAGAATCAACAATGGACCGTCTGCAGGCTAACCTCAGAAGCACTGAAGAAGAGGTCTGCTCTCTAAAAGAAACCGTGGCCCAGCAGGAAGATGAACTCTATGCTGGAGAGATGGAGCGCAGACGGCTTCATAACATCATCCAGGAGCTCAAGGTGAGTTACCGTCTGGTTCAACCAGGAAGTACTGGTACCTTTACATCTCAGATACACATCCTTTAGGATTGTCTGTTTGTTGTCATCACTCTTTGTTAAAATCATGTCTCTCTTGATGAGTTCCTGAGGCTCAATGGGACTAACCTGTAGAAATAAAGGTTGAATGAAAAAAGATGAGGGGGGTTTAGAGCCACAGGAGCAATTCTTTAGTTCTTACAACCATTTAAGTCACTTCCTATTTATTTTGATGTGTGATGAAGGAACTGGTCCTGTGAATTTCTTTTAACTTGTTTTTAGGGTCTTTTCTTTTAGTCTATTAATCTGAGATCAATCTTTTCCCTCTCCGTGCTTTGATTGATCACATTGTTTGGATGTTTTCACCTGCAAGTCTTTGAAAATCCACCACTGATGAAATGACCTTTTCTTCCAGGGAAACAGGGTGTTTTGCAGAGGCCGCCCTCTCGTGGATGGAGGACCGAGCGGTCACATCCAGCTCGCAGCAAAAGACAACAAGTCGATCACGCTGGCCAAAACTGAGGAGGTCAGAATCACGTCGGCGAATCGTTTTATTCTCCAGGCCATAACGGCCACTTTTTGTCAAACATAAAAAAATAATGTATGAGCTGTGAAGTTGCTAACTTGTTTGTCATCACAAAAGCAGTTTGGTTGTTATTATTAACTTCTCGGAGTGAATTCTGTTTTTTTTTTTTTTCCCACTCGTCAGTCTCACACCGGAAAAACTACAGACACTCAGAAGAACTATCATTTTAGTTTTGACCGTGTGTTTGGGCACCAGGCCTCGCAGCAGGAGGTAAATATGAACCAACCAAATCAAAGCTTTCTCATCTCAGGAATAAACGTCATTATTTATTTATTCATTTTCAGATTTTTAATGAAATATCCCTCTTGGTTCAGTCAGCCCTGGACGGCTCTAACGTTTGTCGTTTCGCTTACGGTCAAACGGGAAGCGGGAAAACCTACACCATGTAGGGGGAGGAGGTTGACGACTGCATGGGAGTCAGAGAGCCGTGCGACAAATTTTCAGAGCTGGAGAAAAACGGAAGTTGCAGGGCTGGGAGGTTGGTAAAAAAAATATATTATTTCCAGAAACACCAGGTGGAACCAATCTAGGCAATCAAAGCATGCATGCAGGTTGTTTGGGCTGAGACTGCAGCATGAAGGGTAAGCAGTGCTTGTAGCTCACCTGAAATCATAACTGTGCAAACAAAGTCTACTACAACCTGTGAAGGACAGCCGGTAAGCACCATATTGCTGTTGATTATCAAATTTACCAAAGTACGGTAGTGCATGGACTTTTTATAGACACTCTTGATTGTGGTGTTGAGTAGTTTAATGTTTCATGTGGTTGAGTATTTGGTATAAAAAAAAAAAAAAATAAATGCACTTTGATTTCAATGTTTATGGTTTGGTAGTGATACGTTTGATAAAAACACTAGGTGATTTGTCTAGGAAAAATATTTATCTAAAAATGTATTTAAAACTGAGTTTTTGAAGTTATCCCATTAATATGTTTATTTATTTATTCGTGTGATTTAGAAATAGTGACTAAAATGCTTTGACTTTGAAAACGTAATGAACAAACATTTCAAACATGGTAAAATATGCTAATGATTTGGTTAAAAATGCTGGAAATGTAAATATGTTTGTTTTATTTTGTGATTATTTAAGCAAGTAATAGCTGTATTTGTATTTTTCTTTTGAGTTTTTTCAGCTAACTGCCTTACTAACTGCCTACAAGTACCCACAAAATGTCAATAAATGTGGATCAACTAAATTTAAGGCTAATCAATGAGTGAAATCCAGTTGAAGACTTCAATGTAGAGGCTTTCCCTTTCAAGTGGGGAATTGCACAAACAAAAACCCAAAGAACTTGACATAAATAGTTTTGTTTCTCCTGCCAGGTCTTTGATCTCATCGCTCTGGCCAAGCAGAATCGTGCCACGGCCCAAACGGCCCAGAACGACCGCTCTTCCCGCTCCCATTCTGTATTCCAGCTGCAGATTGAGGGGGCGAACACTGGGTGTGACGTTAAATGCAAGTGTGAGTATTATATCTCTGATTCTGTGCTTTTAGTTCCACTTGTGTCTGTAAGTTCTAAATGAAGTTACAGGAAGTGTCCCGTCGAGGTTTTTGAAACTGTTGTTCTCATGATGCTTGGTGTTTGTTGCTTTTGGTCCTGTAGCCACTCTTTGCCTGGTGGACCTCGCAGGCAGCGAGCGGATGGTAGTCAGTCTCAGGGAGACCGCTTCAAGGAAATAACCTCCATCAACAGCTCCCTGTCCAACCTGGGCATTTTCATCGCTGCTCTGGCAAACAAGGTGAGTCAACTGGAGCCCAAAACGACAAGCGAAGGGTCAGGACAACTGGACTTCTAACTGTGTTCATTTATGAATAAAACAAACTGTTTCAGGAGAGCCACGTTTCTTACCGCAACTCCAAACTCACATATCTTCTGCAGGACTGTTTAGGAGGAAACAGTAAAACGTGAGTTTTTCTTTTTAACATACGGTCACTGAGGTGTACTTCTACAGAAACTCTTACTTCAGATCAGCGCACATTAAAAAAAAAAAAGGATCTGTTAATAAAATTTGTGAATAAACAGGAATAAAATGATTTTCTCTTGTCTTCAGCTTGATGTTCATGAACATTTCTCCTGAGCCGGACAGCTTCGGAGAAACACTCAGCTCCCTCAGGTTTGCAAGCAAGGTCAGTGACATCTGGAGTAATAATTCTTATCGCTCGTTTTCAGGCTGCCTTTAGGAAATTATGACTATTTATTTTCATGCATTTCTCTGAAACCTGACTTGTGTGATGTCTTTGCAGGTCAACGATTGTGTAATTGGGACAGCAACATCCAACAGGAAGTAAAGAACTCTAATCAAATACCTTTTTTCCCCTACTTTTTAGTATTTTAATCTCAGTTTTGATCTCAGTTTTACTTAGTTTTTCATACATTTTGTTATTGGAAAAATCATAGTCCATTGTGCTGAATGTTTTTGCATTGTTTTATTGTAATAAAGACGTGTATAACATGGTATACGGTGCGAGCGTTTTCTACTACTTTTCTAAACTACATGACTGTTAACCCCCTCCCTGGGCTGCCACCTTACCGTGGTGGAGGGGTTTGAGTGTCCCAATGATCCTAGGAGCTATGCTGTCAGGGGCTTTATGCCCCTAGTAGGGTCACCCAAGGCAGACAGGTCCTAGGTGAGGGACGAGACAAAGCGCAGCCCACAAGACCCCTTATGATGAGTAATATAAATGGAAACAATGTTCCCTCGCCCGGACGCGGGTCACCGGGGCCCCACTCTGGAGCCAGGCCCGGAGGAGGGGCACGTTGGCGAGCGCCTGGTGGCCGGGCTTTCACCCATGGAGCTCGGCCGGGCACAGCCCGAAGAGGAGACGTGGGTCCCCCTTCCCATGGGCTCACCACCTGTGGGAGGGGCCAAAGGGGTCGGGTGCATTGTGGAATGGGTGGTGGCCGAGGGCGGGGACCCTGGCGGTCTGATCCTCGGCTACAGAAGCTGGCCATTGGGACATGGAATGTCACCTCTCTGGTGGGGAAGGAGCCTGAGCTAGTGTGTGAGGTTGAGAGGTTCCGGCTAGAAATAGTCGGACTCACCTCAACGCATGGCTCTGGCTCTGGAACCAGTTTCCTTGAGAGGGGTTGGACACTCTTCCACTCTGGAGTTGCCCCTGGTGAGAGGCGCCGAGCAGGAGTGGGCATACTTGTTGCCCCCCATCTTGGTGCCTGTACGTTGGGGTTCACCCCGGTGAACGAGAGGGTAGCCTCCCTTCGCCTACGTGTGGGGGGACGGGCTCTGACTGTTGTTTGTGCCTATGCGCCGAACGGCAGCGCAGATTACCCACCCTTTTTGGAGTCCTTGGAGGGGGTATTGGAGGGTGCGCCTCCTGGGGACTCCCTTGTTCTGCTGGGGGACTTCAACGCTCACGTGGGCAATGACAGTGAGACCTGGAGGGGTGTGGTTGGGAGGAACGGCCCCCCTGATCTGAACCCGAGTGGTGTTCTGTTGTTGGACTTCTGTGCTCGTCATGGATTGTCCATAACGAACACCATGTTCAGGCATAAGGGTGTCCATATGTGCTCTTGGCACCAGGACACCCTAGGTCGTAGTTCAATGATCGACTTTGTTGTCGTCTCATCTGATCTGCGGCCGCATGTCCTGGACACTCGGGTGAAGAGAGGGGCGGAGCTGTCAACTGACCACTACCTGGTGGTGAGTTGGCTCCGATGGTGGGGGAGGATGCCGGTCAGACCTGGCAGACCCAAACGTATTGTGAGGGTCTGCTGGGAACGTCTGGCAGAGTCTCCCGTAAGACGGAGCTTTAACTCCCACCTCCGGGAGAGCTTTGAACACGTTCCGAGGGAGGCGGGGGACATTGAGCCCGAGTGGGCCATGTTTCGCGCCTCTATTGTCGAGGCAGCTTATCGGAGTTGTGGCCGCAAGGTTGTTGGTGCCTGTCGTGGTGGCAACCCTCGAACCCGGTGGTGGACACCGGCGGTGAGGGATGCTGTCAAGCTGAAGAAGGAGTCCTATTGGGCCTTTTTGGCCTGTGGGACCCCGGAAGCAGCAGATAGGTACCGGCAGTCCAAGCGGCATGCGGCTCGGGTGGTTGCTGAGGCAAAAACTCGGGCGTGGGAGGAGTTCGGAGAGGCCATGGAGAATGACTTCCGTACGGCTTCGAGGCGATTCTGGTCCACCATCCGGCGTCTCAGGGGGGGAAAGCGGTACGCGACCAACACCATTTATGGTGGGGATGGCGTGCTGTTGACCTCAACTCGGGATGTTGTGAGTCGGTGGGCGGAATACTTCGAAGACCTCCTCAATCCTACTGGCACGTCTTCCACTGAGGAAGCGGAGCCTGGGGACTTTGGGTCGGGCTCTCCAATCTCTGGTGCTGAGGTCGCCGAGGTGGTTAAAAAGCTCCGCGGTGGCAAGGCTCCGGGGGTGGATGAGATTCGTCCTGAGTTCCTTAGGGCTCTGGATGTTGTGGGGTTGTGTTGGCTTACGCGACTCTGCAATATCGCGTGGACATCGGGGGCAGTTCCCTTGGATTGGCAGACTGGGGTGGTGGTTCCCCTATTCAAAAAGGGGGACCGTAGGGTGTGTTCCAACTATAGAGGGATCACACTCTTAAGCCTCCCTGGTAAGGTCTATTCAGGGGTTCTGGAGAGGAGGGTCCGTCGGATAGTCGAACCTCGGATTCAGGAGGAGCAGTGTGGTTTTCGTCCTGGTCGTGGAACACTAGACCAGCTCTACACCCTCAACAGGGTCCTGGAGGGTGCGTGGGAGTTTGCCCAACCAGTTTACATGTGCTTTGTAGACTTGGAAAAGGCATTCGACCGCGTCCCTCGGGGGGTTCTGTGGCGGGTACTCCGGGAGTATGGGGTACCAGGCCCTTTGATATGGGCTGTTAGGTCCCTGTACGACCGGTGTCAGAGCTTGGTCCGCATCGCTGGCAGTAAGTCAGGCTCGTTTCCGGTGAGAGTTGGACTCCGCCAAGGTTGCCCTTTGTCACCGATTCTGTTTATAACTTTTATGGACAGAATTTCTAGGCGCAGCCAAGGTGTTGAGAGGATCCGTTTTGGTGGCCTTAGAATCGCTTCTCTGTTTTTTGCAGATGATGTGGTCCTATTGGCTTCATCAGCTCGTGATCTACAGCTTTCGCTGGAGCGGTTTGCAGCTGAATGTGATGCGGCCGGGATGAGGATCAGTTCCTCCAAATCCGAGGCCATGGTCTTGAGCCGGAAAAGGGTAGCGTGCCCTCTCCGGGTCGGGGAGGAGGTCCTTACCCAAGTGGAGGAGTTTAAGTATCTCGGGATCTTGTTCACGAATGAGGGAAAACTGGAGCGTGAGATCGATAGGCGGATAGGTGCAGCGTCCGCAGTGAAGCGGGCGCTGTACCGGTCTGTCGTGGTGAAGAGAGAGCTGAGTCAAAAGGCAAAGCTCTCAATTTACCGATCGATCTACGTTCCCACCCTCATCTATGGTCATGAGCTTTGGGTTGTGACCGAAAGAACGAGATCTCGGATACAAGCGGCTGAAATGAGTTTTCTCCGCAGGGTGTCTGGACTCTCCCTTAGAGATAGGGTGAGAAGCTCAGTCATCCGGGAGGGACTCGGAGTAGAGCCGCTGCTTCTCCACATCGAGAGGAGCCAGTTGAGGTGGCTCGGGCATCTGGTTAGGATGCCTCCTGGACGCCTCCCTGGTGAGGTGTTCCGGGCATGTCCCACCGGGAGGAGACCCAGAGGAAGACCCAGGATACGCTGGAGGGACTATGTTTCTCGGCTGGCCTGGGAACGCCTTGGGATTCCCCCAGAGGAGCTGCTCCAAGTGGCTGGGGAGAGGGAAGTCTGGGCCTCCCTACTTAGGCTGCTACCCCCGCGACCCGACCCCGGATAAGCGGAAGAAAATGGATGGATGGATGGATGACTGTTAACAAAAAACATGCATCCTTTTATTTATGACATTTCTCTTTTTTTCTATATTTAAGGGCTTTCAATTACCTTGAACGGTTTGGGCATTTAAAGTGTTTTTCATTTACCGTACTTAGTTTTTTTTTTTTTTTTTTCATTTAAATAAGTCCCGATTGTTCTGTCCTTTTTCTTCTTTTGTTCCAATGAAACTAATTTGTCATTTGCAGTGATTTAATTAATTCAACCACTATGAACCAAATCTCAGTAAAATGGTGCAAAAATACATTTATCTGGCTTCAATGTAAGATACAAAAATTAAAAATATATATTTTTAGAATTATTTGCTTCTCCACATCGAGAGGAGCCAGTTGAGGTGGCTCGGGCATCTGGTTAGGATGCCTCCTGGACGCCTCCCTGGTGAGGTGTTCCGGGCATGTCCCACCGGGAGGAGACCCAGAGGAAGACCCAGGACGCGCTGGAGGGACTATGTTTCTCGGCTGGCCTGGGAACGCCTTGGGATTCCCCCGGAGGAGCTGCTCCAAGTGGCTGGGGAGAGGGAAGTCTGGGCCTCCCTACTTAGGCTGCTACCCCCGCGACCCGACCCCGGATAAGCGGAAGAAGATGGATGGATGGATGGATGAATTATTTGTGATTAGATTAAACCAATTCATTGATAAACATAATATTTTGAGTAATAGTCGGTATGGGTTCAGAGCAAAAAAACTACGTCAATGGCTATCATGGTATTAATAGAACAAATAACTACCGCTATTGATCAAAAACGATATGGTCTAAAAATATTTGTTGATTTAAAAACGATATGGTTTAAATATTTTTTTGAATTAAAAAAAGCATTCGATACTATTGATCATACCATTCTCATTAACAAATTAAGTAAATACGGTGTTAGAGGACTAGCAATACAGTGGGTTTCTAGCTATTTGAGAAACAGAAAACAATTTGTGCAAATAAATGATGTCAGATCCGACCTTTACAATTTTACATGTGGAGTCCCTCTGGGTTCTGAACTTGGACCAAAGTTATTTATTCTGTATGTGAATGACAATTAGTTAAAATACAAAATTGGTTTAAACTTAATAAATTATCATTAAATGTACGGTAGATAAAACTAAGTACCGTATACGATATTCAGTAAAGAAAAAGTAAACTGTTGTTCCATTTAAGATTGATGGTGTTGAGATCTGTCGTGTGAATAAAGTTTTTGGATGTTATCATTGATGACAAAATGGCATGGAAACGTCATAAATTCTGTAAGAATAAAAATCGCTAAATCTATTGCAGTATTATACAAAGTCAGGAACTTGTTATCAGTTAAATGATAAAGCCCTATTTGTTTAATCTAAAAAAAGCTAAGTCTGGTCCTCTGGACATTCAAAAAACTAAACAAAACAAAGCAAAAATTTGTAGAAACGTTTCGTCTTTCGTCCGAAAGACTTCCTCAGTCTGAGGAATGTTTCGGACGAAAGACGAAACGTTTCTACA
Source organism: Garcialebias charrua (assembly GCA_038048925.1). Taxonomy (NCBI): domain Eukaryota; kingdom Metazoa; phylum Chordata; class Actinopteri; order Cyprinodontiformes; family Rivulidae; genus Garcialebias; species Garcialebias charrua. The sequence goes on along the minus strand of JBBPBX010029217.1, from coordinate 22,476 downwards.
ATTGTTTTGCTTTTTTTTGTTTTGTTTTTTGAATGTCCAGAGGACCACTTAGCTTTTTCTAGATTTTTCTACCTGGATTATTGAGCATGCATCAGGGTCTATTTGTTTAACACAATTATTCTTCCACACTTACAGTATTTTCTGGTGTATAGGTCGCACCTGTGTATAGGTCGCATTGTCCAATTATCACCAATAGATTGGAAAATCCCTAGATAGGTCGCACTGGTGTATAGGTCGCACCTACCTTAGCTCTGCTGCAAATGTCTGCCTCAGGAGCGCACAGCAAGGCTTTTAAGAAGATTAACACTTAAAAACAATTATTTGTTTAAAAATTATAGCAAATATATGTCTGAGCTGAACTTTTCCTTAATAAAT